>PDHQ01000175.1:0-69701 GCA_003339415.1 Ophiocordyceps camponoti-saundersi (nom. inval.)
ATAATAATAATAATAATAATAATAATAATAATAATAATAATAATAATAATAATAATAATAATAATAATAATAATAATAATAATAATAATAATAATAATAATAATAATAATAATAATAATAATAATAAAGATAATAATAATAATAAAGATAATAATAATAATAAAGATAATAATAATAATAAAGATAATAATAATAAGCTTATTATATTACTAGTAGTTTATACTCGCTATTATTAAGTAATATAATATAGGTAGTAGTAGCTATTTTACTTTTTTTATATAATATTAAATTTATAAGCTTAGAGGGCGGCGGCGGCGGCGTAAGTTTTTTAATAATTATTTTTATTTTAATTATAATCTTATTTATTATAACTAGTTATATAAAAGTATTATTCGGACCTTTCTTTATTATAGCGTCTACTAGGTTATCTTTTCTATTAATTTAAAATATCTTAGTAATTTCCTTTTTTTTATATAATTTATATAAAGCTATAATATTAATTATAAGCCTTTTCTCTCTTATATTACTAAGCTTAATAAAATAATTATAAAGAAAGTATAAGTTTATATAAAATATAAGAGGGATATTTAGAAAGGAGAGGCTTTATATAATTATTTAAATTATAATATTAAGAGCAATACCGCTATTAATTCCTTATATAATATTATATAACTTACTCGCTAATATATTACGCGTTATTTTCTTATATTTTATAAAAAACTAATATATAATATTATTATAAATAAAGACCTTAGTTTTTATATAAGCTATCTCTTCGCTTAAGATAATTACGAATTTTATTTATAAAGATAAGTTTTTATTATTTATAAATAAGCTATTAGTAAAAATCTAAAGCTTTATATAAAGAAGGTTAAGAGGGATAAAATATAGTCCTTAGTTAGCGTTCTTAATTTACTATTTTACGCGGGCGTTTAAAATATTATAGTCTTCCTTCGTTAGTTTTTAAACTTAAGTAGCGGCTGAGAGGTTATACGCTACTTTAAGCTAGCAAATTAATAAAATATACGCTCTTTATGCGCGTTACGAAAAATACGCTTACGGGGCGTTTTCTCTAACTAGGTCGATAATCTATAATACCTTAGCCTAGCCCTTCTATATAAAGAGAATATTATTACTTTTAAGGGAAATTTATCTACTATTAAATTCGATTAGTTTCTTATATAAGAGATATATTTTTAGCTTCGTATAAAGGTTCTGCTACTAAAAGGATATTTCCTTTAGGGCTAAAAAAGCAGGCGAAATAAAAAAGAGAGTATTATTTATTTATATTCTTATAAAACTAAAAAAATCTAAGCTAGAAAATATAAAAAAAAGGTATAAGTTATATATTAAAATTATTATTTTAAAGTTTATATAGTAATATTTATAATTTATTTTAAATTAATAAATACTTAATTTTATAATATTATAAAGCGGATAATAAATATATAAAATAATACTTTTCGGAAAATAGTCTTTTAATTTTTTTAGTAATTATATAAAGATTAGTCTCGTTAAGCGATTATAAGATTATATATATACTTAGGTAATATTTTAAAGCTTAGCGTATATATTATATAATTATATAAAAGAAAGGCTTAGGGCGAGAATTAGTCTCTAGCTTATTTATAAAATTATAAAAGATTAAGTAAATATAGTAGCTTTATTAGTATTAGCATAGCTTTATATAATAAGTTATAACTTCTTATATAGCTTTATAGTTTTATTTTTAACTTTTTATATAAGCCTTATATAAAAAATATATAGCTTTTTATATTTAGCTATATTATATCGTATAAAAATAAAAATATTTTTAGTAGCGAGGCTATTAGTTTTAGCGCGGTTTAATTCCTTAAATAAGAGGCTAGGGGTTATAATAATACTATCTTAATAAAGTTATATAGTAAAAGCGGTATCTTTTATTTTTTTCTCTAATAGGAAAGTAAAGGAAATAAATAAATCCGCCGTATAATTAATAAAATCCTTATATCCTTATAAGCTATAACGCGGGATTTCGATAGTAAACTTTTTTATATAAATATTAGTATTTTTCGCAGGAGCTTTATTTAATAAATAATATAGTTTAATTTATATTATATAGAACTTTATAAAGCTACTAAGAAGTTTAATAAAGATAAATTACTTTTTAATTAAGACGATTTTATATAGTCTTCTTTAGCTATAGCGTTCGCACTATATTATAACTTAGGAATATAATAAAAGTATTAGGTTCTTATATAAGCGCGGTTTATTTTATATAGTAAGCGCGCGGCTAATATCTCTTTTTATACAAAGCTTACGAATTACCTTTATAGCTTTATAAATTATAATTACTTATATAATAATATTAGGTTATAAGGGCGAAATATTATAAATCTAAGGGTACGCGCTAAAAATAAGGAGTATAGGTATAAGGCTATTAAGCCTTACTATATTATTTAAGTATTTTATAATAAGCTAGAGAATTATATTATTATTAGCCTAATCTTAGAGGTTATTTTTAAGTATATTATACGCGTATTAAAAAGGTATATATAAGCGTTTAACTTTATTTACTACTTAATATATTTTAATAAATATCTTTTTATATAAGGAACTAATAATTCGTGCGGAGGAATAAAACTTATCTAAGGAGAAGTTTATACTCGGGTTATATATAATTATATCTAAGGGGCTTTAGTAAATAATAATCTAATAGCGGTAAAAGGCGTTCTAAGTATCTCAAGTAAAAAAAAAAATTATATAAAGATTATAGCTTAAAAAGATATAATTTTCTTAATAATATAAAGAGTATTTTTATCGCTTAGTTATATAATATTTATAATAATCTTATAATTAAAAGAGATATTATCCTTAATTAAGAACTTAAATCGCTATAGCAAGGGGTTATACGCTTTATACTAATAGTAGAATTTCTTTATCGTATAAAGCGAAGCTTCTAAAACGTTATTATATTTTATATTCCGGAGTAAATTATAAAGATATTCTATATAAGGGTATCTAAAGTAACGGTATAAGTAACGAAGTTATACCTTTATAAAGAAGAGGGCGGCTTCGCGTTAAAATATATAAAAAAATAAATATCCCTATTTTTATATAATAGGGATTATCTAACTATTTTTATATACGATAATATTTTTAATATTATTAAAGTATACTTTTAGGTAATCTATATCTTTGAGAGAAAAAAGGAATAGCGTAAGGGTATTAAGAATATAATACCGTATAATACTAAAAGGGCTATTAACGTTAATTATACTAATTAAGGTTATAGCGGCTAAGCTACTAAATTTAATTATTATAATATTTAAGGTTTAGTTAATTTATATATTTAGATTCTTTTATATAAATATTTTAGCCTAGTTTCTACTAATAGTAAAAAAGTTCGCAGCGCTAATATTTTAAAGTTATCCCTAGTATTCTATATAATAAGTATCTACGAGAAAAACTTAACTACTTAGTTATATAGTTTATTAAATAAAGATATTTTCCCTTATATATCGATATATAAAGGCGCTTAAAAAGATAAATTAGGCAGCTTTTTTTAAAGTATCCTTATCTTTTTTATATAATAAGTTATTAAGGATATTAATAATATTATATCTTTTATACTTAAGAAGGAAGGCTTCGAACTTATTATCCGTAAGGGGGTCCTTATCGAATTCCTTATATAAAGTAAAGTACGCTTTTCTCGCGCGATCGAAATCCCCTTACTTATAATTTATTAACTAATACCTTTCTTTCTTATAAATAAAATAGCGCTTCTTTATATAAGGTAATAAATAGCGGTTTTCCTATTAGACTTATTTAAATTTACCTATATAAAACTTTAGCTAGGGTAAATTTAGTTATAAGGAGTTTATATAATAATATTAATTAATAAAGAACTAGTTAGATATTTTCCTATAGTTAAGGGCGACTTAAAATAATATACGAAGAATAGAGAAAAACTCTTTATATAAGGGCTTTGTAAAGAGAAATATTAGCTTAAGTTCCGGCACCTTACGGCAGGCCCTAGTTATCGTAGCGTAAAGTTAAGTTTTCTTTTCCTTAAGGGCGCGTTATATAAGTTATATTTTCTTAATTAATTCTTTAAAAACCTCTAATATTACTTTCTCTAGGTATTTTCCTTATATAAAAGTAAAGGTTATATTAGTTTAATTAGCCTAATACTATATATAATTAATTATTATATTAAAATATAAGTTAAGTATTTAGTAAATTTTATCTTACCTTTTCTTAAGTCTTATATAGTAAAGGTAATATAACTAAGCTAGGCTTATAAGAATATCTAGAAAGATAGCATAATACTAGTCTTCGGTTATATTTATTTATCGGTAATATAATATTAAAAGCTTAACTTTATTATATAAAATATTATATAAATAGCTTAAGTAATTCTAATCTTTTCGCTATTTTTTACTAAATACCGTAACTTTCTTAGGGGTAATTAAGCTATTATAAATTAGTTATATAAGAGGAAAGATAAAGGCTAGGCTTTTTAAGATTACTATAAGAGCCGTAAATAAGTTTAGTATTTTCTTCACTTCGTACGAGGTCGTATTAAGGGTTATACTAAGAGTCGTATAGGGAGGAACTTTAATCGATAAGATAATTTTCTAAGTAAGTTTTAAAGTAAGGGTTACTAAAGTTATTAAGGGGGTAGCTAAAACGTAATTATACGAAGCTTTAATTATAAAGAGGAATTTTTTAATAAAGCTATTAGTTTATTATATAATAACGCCTTATTCCTTAAGAAGCTATAAGAAAGCTTTAAGAAATAGGCGGGAAACTTACTTTATTTAATATTTAGTTTACTTATAAAAGTCTTCCTAGGCGCTATTAGTAAAAGGGAACTTTTAATTCTTAAGTAAATAGCTTTATATATAATCTTTCTTATATATATTATAAGTTCGATATCTAAGGGTTTATTTATAATCTTTAAGTTAGTTTTTTAGAAATCCGGGCTAGTCTTAGCTTACTATATATAAACTAGGATAATATTTCTTTTAGCTATCTCTTTATATATAATTAAGTTAAGTTCCTAAGCCTAGGTTTAGGCTAGGGACGGGGTTACTTAAGTTTAAGTTTATTTAGCTTACGTAAGCGCGGGCAAGGGCGCGTTTAAGGGTGCTAAAGGCGTATAGGAGTTTTTATTAGATAATAGGGTATATAAAGCTATTATTATTATCTAAAAAGGTTTAGTATAGAGAAAAACTTATCTTCTTTTTTTATTATATAAAGTAGCTATTATATATATTACTAAGCTTTATAAAAGAGTAAGGTGAAGTATAAAAAATTACTAATTTTTTTATTTATAATTATCTCTTCTATCTTAGCTTATTTATATATTACTTAATATATTAATTAGTATTAGATAAGCTATCTATTACTAGTAACGAAAAAGGGTTTTAGAAAGGAGTATATTATTATAATATTTTTTATATTATTATATAAAGAGGATAGCTTTCTAAATACTTATTCGAATATATAAAGTATTAATTAAGGAATATATAGAGTAGGGAGTAGTATTATAAGATTAGAAGGATCTCGTATAAAGAGTCTTATTAACTCAGGCGGGCCGTATAAGGCACGAGGCTATAAGGATAATATAAAGCTATTAAGATATTATAAGATGCCTTAATATTATTAATATAAACTTTACTTAAGATTATTATAAGGCTAGTTATAAGTTTTAGAGTTTATTATATAGCTTATAGCTTTTATAGGTATTATTAAGTTAGGAGCTTTTCGGGGAAACTTAAGTAAATAGCGTATTATAAAAGGAGCGCTAAAGTGTATTTTCGAGGGATTTATAATATACTTATTTCCTTAAAAAAATTATAATAAAGCTTTTACTACCCTTATAAAGTTACCGCTAAATAAAAGCTAAAAGATAAGTAAATTATAATAATTAGAAAAAATAAAGTTTATTAGGGAAGCTAAACTTAGTATAGCTTTACTATTTTTAAAACTTTAAATAATCCTTTAACTATATAAAATATATACTTTTATATAAAATATAATAATAAGGTTTATCTCTCTTTTATAGAAGGTAATTATCTTCTCCGCTATTATATAAAATAGTTATATAATATTTATATTAAAAAGGCTTTTAATAATACTTAATAATATATTTAGATTAAAAATATCTATAATATTATTTAAAATATATAAAGTTTTTATAAAGTTTATAATAAATTATTTTTATATTTATAATTACTTTATTTAAGTAAAGCTTATTTATATTTTTACGCTATTTAAGCTTATAATAAAATAAGTTTATAAAGCTTCTCCGCTAATAATATATTAAAATAAAAATACTTTTATTTAAACTATATTAACTTTATTTAATTTTTTAATAATACTAAATAATATATTATAATTATAATTAGCTATTAAGGTCCGAATACTTTTAGTAATAATAGTATAAGTTTAATATATATACTTCGCTTTTATTTTAAAAGCTTAAGCTACTTATTTATCCCTTAAAATAAAGTTTTTATATTTTAAGTTAAATATAATAATAGAATTATTACTAGGAAATTAATATATAATAATTATTATAAAATAGCTTATAGCTTTATTAACTTTCTAGATAACTTTTTAAAAAATAAGCGCTAGAATTTTATTAATTACTAGGATATTTTTTACTAAGATAAATACCTCTTTTTTTATTTTTACTAAAACTAAGCGTATAAGGGGCGCTATAAGGGGGGCGGAGTTTAGGGCGGAGTTTATAACTACGCTAGCTTAAGTAAAAGCTTTAAAGATAGAGTTTAACTATTTACTTATTACTTTATAAAAAATAGCTTTAATTAATTTTTAAATAATATAAAAGATAATAATAAGTAAGCTAAATAGGGTTTTAAAAGCTTATTAGTATTATTAAAGCTTAATAAATATTATATTAAAAATACCTTATATAAGGCGAAAATCTTATATAGAGATTACCTTAATAAGTTTTTTATATATAGATTTTAAGATAAGATTTATTAAGGTTTAAAAAAATTAATAAATAAATTATTAAAGTTAATAATAGTATTATATTAACCTTTACCTATATATAAATATTATTAAAATTAGTTAAGCTTCCGGGTTTTACTATTAAGTATTATTAATATTAATAGTAGATTAAGAGGCGGATTACTTTATAATTTTATATTTAAGGCTATTCCCTTAGCGGAGTTAAACTTTAAGAGGCAGAAAGTATTAAACTCTTATAATATTATAGCGTTAAGTATAAATAAAAACCCTAAGTATCTAAAGTTATAAAAAAGTTAAAAAAATATATTAAATAAATAATAATATTAGTATTATAAATAAAAATTCTAAGTTAAAAAGAAAAAAAAAGAGAAAAACTTTTATAAGCAAAGTTTTAGTAAAATATATAAAGGTATATACTAATAAGTATAAGAAAAGGTATAGTAAAATCTTAATAGGGAAGTAATTACGTTTTTAAATAATTTCCCCTTAAGGTTTTTTTAAGTAATTTTATAATAAGGTTTTTAAAGTTATATAAATATAGTTAGAAGTTTTAAGAAATTACTATAAAATATTTTAAGTAAATTTTAGTAAGTTTTAGCATGTTTAATATATAATAAAAATAAATAGTTAAATATTTTAATAGCTATAAAAGCTTATTTTAAAAGCCTTAAAGAGCCTAGCTATATTATTATTAAAATTTACTTTAATAGCCTAATAAGTATTTAAGTATATAATATTCTAAAAAGAGGAAAAACTAAAAACTTTAAAGGAAAACCCTTTACTTATTATTACTTATTATTACTATAGCTAATAAGCTAGATATATTAATTATATAGTAACTATTTATAAATATTTATAGCGGAAATATATTAATTTTAAGTAAAAAGTACTTATACTTTATAATTATAATAATCTAAACCTTAGAAAAATTCTAATATATATAACTAATAAAGGTTATATTAATAGCTAAATAACTTTATAATTATACTTTATTATTAGATATCTTATTATTTCTAGCTATTAGGTAGCTTACTTTAGCTTTTAGCTGCTAAGGTAGCTTTTCGAGAGGTTCTTAATCCCTCGGATATTTACCTAGCCCTTTAAGACCCTAGTAAGGTTACTACTCCTGCCGAGGTTATACTAAGGTCGGACCGTACCCCGGCTATATAGTTAGGGTAAAAAATACCTAAGCCCTCCGCTAAATTCGAACCGACTACCTTTTTTATAAGAGATTAATATCTTTAGGCGCTTAACTACTACGCTAAGAGGGCAAGGGCCTAGCTATAAAATAATAAATTAAAAATAAGAAAAAAAAGGCTATAAGAGAGAAAGCGGAGGCGTTAATAGTAAAGGAGTTATTAGAGAAAAAAAAGTAAAAGTTAAAATATAAAAAATAGCAAGTTTAGCGCTAAAAAAAGCTAAAGTTATTAAGAAAATAAAAAGATATTATAAAAAAGTAAAGTAAGTAAGAAAAAACTTAAAGTATTAAAAATAAAATATTTAAGTTTATTACCTTAGTATTATACTTATATTTATTAAAGATTTTAATAAGAATAAAGTATAAAGAATTAATATAAAATAATAAAGAAAAGCTTAAAAATATTATACTTATATAAAAGTAAATAAGAAAATAAAAAAATAATTCTTAAATTAGTATTTCTTTTTTAAATAATATATAAGGTACTTATTTATAATTAATATAATATTTAAAAGTTATAATTTTAATATAATTATTATTAAAAAGTAAAAAAGTGTTAAAATTATAGCTTAAAAGTTTTATATAAAA
The DNA here is from genome assembly GCA_003339415.1 of Ophiocordyceps camponoti-saundersi (nom. inval.). Lineage (NCBI taxonomy): Eukaryota > Fungi > Ascomycota > Sordariomycetes > Hypocreales > Ophiocordycipitaceae > Ophiocordyceps > Ophiocordyceps camponoti-saundersi. The sequence continues at coordinate 8,774 of PDHQ01000175.1, forward strand.
GTAATATAATATAAAGGTCCTACACTCCTTAACGTCTATAAAAAGCCGACTCTATTAATATAGAATAACTTAAAAAGTTCTAAGGTATATACGGTATACGCACTTAAGGTTATAGTCCGTATATAGCCCGCGCCTGTCCCGCGCGCGGCGCTAACTAATTATATACGCTTATATATACCCCGCGCCCGTTATACGCGCGGACTTAACTAAGCACCCCCTACGTAACTTAGCTATTCGGGCGTAGCCTAAATCTTTTATATACCCCGTCGCCCTAAGAAAAGAGTATTTCCGGCCGCGGTATATATATATATAAGGTATAAGTTAAAATACCCCTTATATAGAAAATTTTTCTTCCTCCTTTTTTATTTTTCTCCTCGGGCTAGTTACGTTATTTTCCTTTACTAAGTAAAAAATTCTCCGAGCCTTATACTTTATTACTCCGCTACTATATTCCTATAGTTCTTTTTTTTATTATTATCGTTATCTAAGCTCTCTTATAATTATTTATTCTTTTTTTTTTTTTTTATTATTATTATTTTTTAAGCTCTCTATATCTATTAAGTTATCGTATTACCGCCTTAATATATTATTTAGTTAGCTATAATTATTAGCTTATATAATAAGTAGCTATACTATAAAGGGGAATTTAGATAATAAAGGCGTTACTATACTATAAGAGGTAGATTATTTATATACTCCTTATATCTAAGACTTTTATAATAGCTATAATATCGATTATTAGCGCGGTTACGGGACGGCTTACGGGGCGTGTAAGTAGCGGCGAAGATAGTGCCTTTAGGAAAGGTACCTCTTTGCTATAAACGCACGCTTACGGCGGGCTATCCGCGACCTACGGACGATAGTTAGGGAAAAACGAGTTATTATTTTACCCGCTCGCCCCCGCGCTAATAAAGTACCTAGCTAGCGCGCCTAGCTTACGCTAGAGTTTCTTACTCGCGTTAACTACTTATAAATTATACTAGCTGCTACTCGTATCGCACCGCGCCCGGTAACTAATTTATACGCCCCCTTTACGCCTAAGTAATAATAATCCTCTACGCTTATCCCCGCTATTAGTAATATAATCGCTATGCCCGCCCCGTATACCCTAACTCGCGGTATATTTTTAGTAATAATATAATATTAATAATAATAATAATAATAATAAAGTACCCTCGCCGCTAGCCTTAACTCTTTCGCCTCGCGGTATAAAGCGTCCTTTTAGCGGTAGGAGGAATAATAGCGGTAAATTCTTAAGTAATAGCGGGATAAGCGGGCTACCTAAATCGCAGACCGCTAGGCGGATATCGACGCGCGGGAATAGGAGAATAAAAAAAAGAATAATATCTCTTATTAAATAATTATAGCGCTAACTAATCTATATAATATATTAAGCCTGCCCGCTACTACGCTATATATTACCCCTACTAACTTATATATATTATCTAGCTTTTAGTTATTTAGCGCTTACGCGCGGTACCTATCCTCCCCCTCCGCTATATATTAATAGAGCGGGTTTACGCCGGCGCCCGCGCGTAGCGCGCGCGGCTTAGGAGCGGGATAGGCGAGACTCCCGCTATTAGTATTATATTAAATATTCCCCTAGCCTTATAGCACGCCCTCCCCCGCCCGGGGATATATTTATCGTAAGTCGATACCGGCGCTAAGCTATAGCTAGCGCTATAATAGTTTCCTAAGTTACTTAACTATAGCGAAAAATTATAGGAAGGAGACGGAGGATATAAATATTAGCTTAGAGCTAATATAAGGAGGGAGGAGGAGTAAGTAAATAAGAAATAAAGGGGAATAGGGGGCGGGGAGGTAATATTATACTTATAAAATAAAAGGGGAAGGTTATTTAAGGGGGACGATTAGCTATAAGGGGCGCTTAAATAAATATATAATTAAGTCCGCCTTAAGCTATTATAAAAGCGTATATCCTCTTATATAAACTTAAAGCGGTTTAGTACCGCGTAGCGTTTAAAGCTATTAAGCGGCTTTTAAGTTAAAGTAATATAACTTTTTTATTTTACGAGGATAAGTTAATAAAGCGTCCCGCCCTATAAGCGCCGACCCCTAGCGTTTTTTATAGCGAGGATTTCCTTAACTTTATACTTATTAAAAGATAAGTTATTATAAGAGAAACGGAGGAGGGGATCTAGCTAAGAGTTAATAAATAACTAAAATAGTAAAAGGTCGCTAGTAGTACGCTTAATAAGGTTAATATAAAAGGTAAAGTAAATACTAAGTAATATATCGAGAGTAATAGTAAGTAGCGTTAGTATAGCTATTACCTTATACCTACCCTTAAGGTAATTAAGCTTCTAAGATAGATAGTTAAACTATATATAAGTAAGGTTAAGCTATATAAAGTCGCCGATCTAAAACTATTCCGTAAGTTAGCGAGACTTATTTAAAGAGTCCTATTATTACTATTAAGCTTAGGCGATAGAGGCCTATGCTAATTTAACGCTATTACGAAGAAAATAAGTAAACGCCACGGCCTAGCCTTTTAGGGAAGAGACGGGGGCGGCCGCCTCCGCTAGCTAGTTAAGAAAGGTAATATCGAAGCTATAAAGTAAACGGTTAGGACTAATACCTATTATAAATAAGTCCCGATTATTTAAGGTAAGCTAGTAAATAGGTAGGTAGCGCGGTTAGTTAAACTATAAAAAGGAGATTATATAATAGAGAATAGCTTATACCTCTTAGTTTATACGCTTTATACCCCTATTAGTTTAAGGGTAATACGCTATAAAAAGTAGCTTATTAACCTTAGTAAGATAGTAAAAAGTAAACTAAAAGTAGCTTATCTAATTAGAACCGCGATTAGAAATTAACTTATAAAGAAAGCTATAAAACCGCTATTAGTATTAGATAAAGCGCTTAGTATACTACTTAGTATCTATAAATATTATAGCTTTAAGCTAGATATATTTCGATAAGTAATCTATAATAACTATTAGAAAATAGGGCTAGGACTCTAAGGTAGCGGGTAGCTTAGTTATAAAGTTTATAAAAAGGGTTATCTAAAACTATTTAAAAGGAGGTAGCGGCTAGAGTAACTTTTAATAGCGCCGATAATTAAGGTAATCTCTATAATAGTAATAGTTACGAATAAAATATACTATATTTATAAATATACTATCTTAGTAAAACTCGTATTAAAAAAGTATAAAAGTAATATTCTTACTAAGGTATCTTATTATAAGGGAATTATAAGTTTATTAGATAAGTATAATAATTAGGGGTTCCTACTTAAGAACCTAAAGATAGCCTCGGAATTATAGCTATCTATAAGTAGAGATAGAATAGTCCGTAACTTACTTATAAGTACCCGCCTCTAGCGGAAATTTCCGAGCGCCCGATTAAACTACTTAGTAGCGTATATAATAAAGGGAATTAGCATAGAGAGCCTCTAACTAAAGGCCTCGTAAGGTCTCGTTATAAAAAGGGGCTAGGGCGTCTTAAGTAGGAGGTATAGCTATAGGGAACTAAGATAAGGCTAGGCCGGATTAGACTAGCCGTAACTTAAAAAAGTAAATAGATATAAGCTATATAATCTAACTAAAGCGCTCCTTTATCTTACGGCGATCTTACTCTCGCTAGGAGAGCGTATTAAGCCGCGATACTTATACGCTAAAATAGTACTAAAGGCGGAAGTTAAAAAAAGCGAGTATCTCGGCCTAACGCGCCTAATATTCTATTATAGCTTTAAGCGTAGTAAAATACTTTAAGGCCTTATAATTTATAAAAATAAAAAATAGCCGCGTAACTTTACGTAACTCGGCAAACTACGCTTTAAGGTAAAAAATAATAGCGAGAAGCTTTTTATTATAAATTATATAATTCCGTTCTATAAATAAAAGTTTCTTAAAATAGTACGTAATAGGCTAAAAGATATAGTCTAAGCTAAACTAAGAAAGGCACCCGCTAATAGCCTCGCCGGAATAGTTAGCTTTAATAATAATATTATAATCCGGATCCTACTAAGCGAAGATAGGGGTAAAGATAAACGCGGACTTAAGTATATTAAAAGCGAGCTAGTATTTATTAGTCTAATAGAAAAGCGCGCCGCGTTTCGTAAGCTTAACTAAAGGGGCTATAAGGTTTAAAAAGTAAAATATAAAATTATAATAAAAGTTAGTAAACTTAAGAAAACTACGTACGCTGTAGACGCGGGTTAGCGCCTCCTATTTTAGAATTATAGAAACTTTAATAGGGTCCGGCCGCACTTCTTTACTAGCGTAGATAATAAACCCTAAGTACTTAACTTTACGAATAGCGAAGTTATACTTATTAAGATTAAGGAAAAGCTTAGCTTAATAGAAATATAAGAGTATAACGCGTACCTTACGCTAATAATTAAAATAGGAACCTCCTAAATAGATAAGGATATTATTTAAGTATACCGTAGTAAAGTCCTTTAAGGAGTTACTAAGGGTAATATTAATATAATACTAGAATATAGCGGGCGCTTTTACGAGGCTAAAAAGGCAAATAAGGTATTTAAATAAACTAAACTAAGTACGGAAAGCTATAAGGTATTTATCGCCCTTTATAATATAAAGCTTATAGAAGGCGGCACGAATATTTAATTTTATAAACTAATAGGTACCTAAAAGGCTACGGAGCGTCTCCTTAATAAGCGGGAGGGGATAACGATCTTATTTTATTATTTTATTTAAGGCGCGATAATTAATATAAAAGCGCTACCCGCCTCTTAGCTTTTTTATAAGTAGGATAGGGGCGGCCGCGGACGATAAGCTAGCATAGATTTATCTTTTATTTATTAAGTTAGTAATCTATTTCTAAACCTTAAGGAGATACTTATAAGGTATACTATAAAGTAAGCCTTAGGGTAAAGGGGGTAAGAAATTATTAAGTTCCCGGTAAAGTTAGATATAATAGTTATAATTACCGCGGTAAGGGGGTAAGATATTAGCTTTCTCCTTATCGAATAAGTTAGTAAAATCTAATACCTTAAAAAGTAAAAAGAGGCCCGTAATCGAGGTAGAGGTTATAATATATAAAACGTAAGAGATATCCTATAAGCTAGTAGCGAGGAACTAGTAACTAGTACGTTACCGGAATTCGCGGTAGATAAGGGCCGTAAAAATAAAACTAAGGATAGCTATAGTAAAGTAAGTAACTCGCTAAAATTCGGAGTATAAGATAACTAATCCGCTAGTAAAGTAAATTATAACTTTCCGCTTATAAGGATATAGTAAAATATTATTACGCGCTATTTAAAGTAAGCTAAAAATTAAGTTTTAAGTAAGGCTTAGGATTATATACGCTATTACGAGTAACTACTAGCTATCGATATTAGCTATAAAGCGGATAAGGTAGTAGATAAATAAATATAGCTTAAAGTATACGCACTACTAGTAATATATCTATATAATAATATAGATTACTTATAAGTAAGAGAGGGGAATTCGCTTAAGCTAGTAGCGCTATATAAAAGATTCGCTTATAGCGGCGTAGTAATTATAGCTATTATCTACTTATATAGTAACGAAAAAAGTAGAATTTATAAATATAAGGAGAAAGAGGAGAGGTAAGTTTATATTCTAACTAATATCCGTAAAATAATCGTCTAATATTTTATAAGTAATATTACCGTAAAAGTCCTCCCCTTATAGGAGACTTAGTATAGGGGGGATTTATTTCCTTAGTTTAAGGCGGGGTTCTCCTCCTCTTCTACGGTATTTACGAAGCGGACCGAAGAGGCCGGTAAGGGAGGATTAAGCTTATACTTATGCGAGAAATAGCCGGTACTGCTATAGCGGAGGTAGCGGCCCTTAGCGCGCCGCTTTATAATCTTATCGCTACTAGCCTTAGTCGCCTAATAACGAGTCCTACCGCCGCGGCTATTCTAGCCTCGAGAGGGGGGGCTACCTTATTTGCTAAAGCGCGGCCAGGTGCTAATCTAATATACGTTAATTATCGGGGTATCCTAAGATAGCTTAGGAGCGGAAGGTAAGGGTATCCGGCCTTTATTTTTAAAGCGGAAAAACTTAATATTTACGGTAATAGCGCGGATCCTAATAATAGTAATAATATACTTAATTAGGGGAATATTACGCCCTATATAGTACTAGCGAAAGGCTAGCGTAAAGGTATAATAGAGGCGTATAACCTTAATCTTATTAGCTTATTTAGCACTATTTACTAAAGTAAGCTTAGCTTTAAAGCGGATAAGGAAGTTAGAGAAGGACTTAGAAGTGCCTTATACGAGGTATTTAAGCTCTATTATAGCCGTTTAGCGCCGGTATAAGTTAGCAAATATAATATCGAGGTAACTTAGGAAGTAGTTAAGGTTATACTTATACTTAGCACTTTACTTAAAAAATAGGGCTACCTTAGCTTAGACCGTAAAAGATAAGTATTAATATAGAAATACTTATTAGTTATAAGCGGTACCGATAAAGGCCTAGTTCGCTTATAGCTTATAAAATATAAGGGAGCGCTATGCCGGAAAGAGGTCCTTATCGCTATTAAACGGTAACCTAAAAGGTAGCGGCTTACGGCGGGGTTACGACTATTATTACTTAAGAAGCTATATAAATTAGTGCTATTAGCGTATAAAGCTTTAGAGCTCCGCGATAGTAGCTTATTATTCTAAAAGCTAGGCGATAATAGCCTATTAAGTATTAGGGTTATCTATAGTTAAAGTTATTTTACTATAAAGGTCCTATACTCCTTAACGTTTATAAGAAGCTAACTTTATTAATATAGAATAACTTAAGAGGTTCTAAGGTATATACGGTATATATATTTAAGGTTATAGTCCGTATATAGCCCGCGCCTATCCCGCGCGCGGCGCTAACTAATTATATACGCCTATATATACCCCGCGCCTATTATGCGCGCGGATTTAACTAAGCACCCCCTACGTAACTTAGCTATTCGGGCGCAGCCCGAATCCCTTATATATAGCTTATAATAAAATTTAATAAATAAAATTATATAAAAATTAAAAATATATTAATATTAATTTAATATTATAATTATAAAGCTAAAGATATTATTACTTAAAACTTAATATAAAAATTATAAGAAAAAAAAATAAAAAGTATAATAATAAAATAGCTAAATAAAACTAAAAATTAGCTAGGAGAGTTAATAATTAGAATAATATTATTATATAATTAAAAAGCTATAATTATAACTTATATAATTATAAATAATTATATTTATACTAAGATTATATTAAATTAATATAAAGTAATAATAAAAGATAAGGATATAATATAATAAGTTAATAAGCTTATTATAAGGGAGTTTATATAATATTAAAATAAAAACTAAATTCTTAATAAAAAAAGCCCTTATTTAAAAAACTTTTAAAAACTTATTAAAGATTACTAAAAATAAAAATATAAATTTATTAATAACTTACTTAATAGCTATTATAGAAAAAGTTAATATAGCTTAAAAAAAGATATTATAAAAAGTATATAACTTAATAATAAAGTATATAAGTATAATAATAAAAAGAGGGAAGATATATTTATATAATAAAAATATAGTAATTATATAAGCTATTTATAAGTTTATTATTAAAAAGCTTAAAAAATATTACGCTAAGTAAATATTAGCTTTAATTATAGCTAAAAAAATAAATAACTAATATATAAAAATTATTAAAAGTAACTATACTTATTATAAATATAGCTAAAGTAAGTATAAGTTAATAGTAAGTTAATAAAAAGGCTATAAAAGCTTTTAAAGAATTTATTAAAATTAAAAAAGAGGAGAATAATAGTATAAAAAATAATAAAAATAATTTAAAGCTAGCTATTAAATATAAAAAATAAATATATTTATTTAATAATAAGGAAGAAATTATAAAAGAGAGGGAGTCTTTTAATAAAAATAATAATAATAGTTATAATTCTTATAATAAAAGTATATTTAGAGAAAAAATAACTTATATTATACTTTAGCACTAATAAGAATTTCCTTTAAATATTTTATAATAATTTCTAACAATTTCTAACTATACTTATATAACTTTTAGGAATCTTATTATAAAATTACTTAAAAAAACCTTAGGGGAAATTATTAGGAAATATAATCTCTTTTTTACTTAGATTTTATTACACCCTTTCCTATACTTATTAATATATACCTTTATATATTTTACTAAGATTTTACTTATAAGAGTTTTTCTCTCTTTTCCTTCTTTTCTTTATAGCTTAAAATGTTTATTTATAATATTAATATTATTATTTACTTAATATATTTCTAAGCTATAATATTATTCTAAGCTTACTTTTTACTAATAAGTAATTAAAAAGTATATACCTTACTTTTATATTTTTATATAAAATAGAAAAAATCTTATAAATAATTAAAATTATAATTAGCTTAAAAATATATATTTAAAGCTTTTAACTAAACTTTTAAATTATTAAATAAACTTACTTTAGTAATATTAAACTTTATAATAAAATAAAATTTTAGTAAAAGTTAAATTATAACTATAATTATTTTTTTATAAAATAAAGCTAATATAATAATATTATAAAAATAATATATAAAGATAATATAGTTATAAGTATAAATTATAAAACTTTAAAATTAATTAACTTAAAATAATTAAAATTTAAGTATTAAAAAAAACTTATTAAAAATTATTAATTTTTATTTAAAATAAGTAAAGAAATATTTATCTTAATTAAAAAAGCTATTTAAGATACTTTTATATTAGTTATTTTAATAAGATAGCTAAACTTTTTTTACTTAAATATTATAAAAGTTTATTATAAAAAAGTAAGTAAATTCTTAAGTAAAAAAAAGAGAATTTTAATACTTTCCTTATAAACTTAAAAAAATATATAATAATAATAATAATATTTATATATTAATATACTTTATATAGCTTTAAGGTATCCTATATATATTTTAAAAAGGGGAAAAACTAGAAAACCTAAAGTAAAACCCTCCCTTTAAGCGTTACCTTAGCTTTAAGTTAGACCCCGCTTATACCTAGCACTTTATATATTTAATAAGTTAAGTATTAACTAATAATTTAAAAGCTAATATTTCCCCTAAAAGGGACTTTATAATAGTAAAAGTATATATAAACTAAGTTTAGTATAAAGTTTATATAGCTTACTTATCCTCTTAGCTATTATTATCGCTATAAACTAAATTCTTATATTTAATTAAAATAGCTTTAATAATCCGATTAATTAAGGCCTTATTAGCGTAACTTAAAAATATATAAAAATATTATTATCTTATAAAAAACCTTATAATAGCTAGTTTTGAAAAATAGCTAAATTATTATAGCGGAGCTATAAATAAGTGCGGAGTTAAAGTTAGAGAAGAGGGTATTATTATATTCGCTTTCTAGCGTTTCCGCTCTAGCTATTATTAATTTCTAGTTAGCGCTAGAAGGGAAAAAAGGGCGGTATATATAAAATTCTAATTTATAAACCTCTAAAGTTTAGTAATATATATATTTTTCGCTTAATCTTATACTACTCTTATATTAAAATTAAATTAATTTTACCTTAAATAAGATTCTTAATAAAAAAAGTAATAATATAGTCTTTTCTTATAAGTTATAAAGTAAGTAAACTTACTTTTTATATATAAAGCGGTAAAATATTTCTTATATTATAGCCTTATTATATAATACTTAATACTATATTTAAATTAGTAATATTTAAAATATTATTAAAGTTAAACTTTTTATATATATAGCGGTAAAATATTTCTTATATTATAGCCTTATTATATAATACTTAATACTATATTTAAATTAGTAATATTTAAAATATTATTAAAGTTAAACTTTTAATATATATAGTTTAATATTAAAAATCTTTACTTATATTATTATATTTCTATTATAGATTTAATTTATATTTATTATATTATTAATAATAATTATTTAGGAATTCCGCTAAGTTTTAGAATAATATCTTTTTATATATAATTATATTATTAAAATTTTATTTAATAACTTAATCTTTTTTTAAAAAGCTTCCTTATTACTTTATTATAAAGCTTATATTAATATTTTTTTTATAATAAAAATATAACCTTTACTAATTAGGTATACTTTTTCTTTAAAAATAATATAAAGCTATTTTAAATTAAACTAAAGCTTATAAATAATATTTTAAAATCTTACTATAATATTATTACTAAGTAGCTTCTTTATTATAAAAGCTTAGCCTTACTTATAAAATTTATAATTAATATTTATTATAATTACTTTAAGGCCTTAAACTTAAAGTAAAATAGCTATAAAGTTAAAATAAATTATAAGCTATTACTTATATTATTTAGAAATTTCCTTTTTAATAATCTTTTCTAATACTCTAGCTATAATTATAGCTTATATTAAAGAAATTCCGCTCCCTTTAAAGCTATAAAGAAAAGAGGAAACCGTGGCTATAATAGCTAAGAAAATATTACTAACTAATAAAGTTAGAGTAAGGGGGGCGCCTCTTTAAACCCTTTTAGACTCCGCTATTTATTTAATAATTACTTATATAAAGATAAAAGTATCTCTTAAAATAATCTTATTAATATTTACTTTAGCTTTTAATAAAGTAATAAGTATAGTAAACTCTTAAGTTTAAGATTATTATAATTTAGAGTAAAGTTATATTTTAAGTAAAAATTTTTCGTAATTATAATTAACTTATATAATATCGCCCTCCTTTTTAGAATTGCTTTAGGCGCGGCTAGCTATTATTATAAAGTAATAAAAGAAGCGGAGTTTGCTTATAATATAAAAATAAGAAGTTAATATCTATATTATTATAAGCGCGGAGTTTATAAAATATATAAAAGTTAAAACTTAAAAAATAAGATAAAATTTAATAAGATAATTTTTAATTATAAATAAAATAAGATAAGTATTTTATTTTATATTTTAAAAGGAAAAGCTTATAAATTTTTAGAAACTTAATATAATTTAAAAAAACACTTTTTTTTTAAATTAGCTAAAATAGTTTAATACCCTAAATTAGCTTATAAAAATTTAAATAAATTTACTAAGGCTATAAATTAACTTTATAAATTAAATTTTTTTTTAACTAATAAGTAAAAAATTTAAAAGTTTTTAGCTAAGTTTAATTACTTTATAAGTAAAACTTAAAGTTTTTTAGCTTAAATTAAATATATATTTTAAGATTATCTACTTACTAACTTTAATCTAAGTTTTCCTATAAAAGCTAAAACTTTATATATAATATATAAGGAATTTTATAAATATATAAAAAAATTATATTTTTATTAAATAAAGAGTTTATTTACTAAAAAGCTATATAAAAAGCTTATTAAAATAATAAAATAATTTTAATAATATAAAAAAAGATTATAATTATAATTATAATTATAACCTTATATTAAAAAAGCTAGCTTTTAAGTAAAGATAAAAAGAAAGTTTATTAAGAAAATAATACTTATTTTATTTTTAGAAAAAAAAGCTATATAATTAAGAATAACCTTAATTAATAAAGAATAAAAAAAGTTTATAAAGTTTAAACGCCTCTGCTTAACTTTATTTAATTAAATAACTTTAATTTAAGAAAAAAGTAAAATTATTATAACGCTCCTTAATAGTTTTAAAAATATTATATATAAAATTAAAAATAAGAAAATTATTTATTATTAATAATTAAGTTAAAGTTAATAATATTATTTTTTATACTTTTACTTTATATAATATTAAAATAAACGCTTATCTTTTAATTAATTATTTTTTTATATAATAAGTAATAAAGCGTTTAAGCGCTAAGCTTATTTTTATTTATCTAATCCCTTTTATTAATTTTTAAAGCTTTTAAGCTAGCTTAGTTTATAAGCACTTAATTATTACTTTAGTAATTAATAAATAATATTTTCCTTAAGAAATTTACTTAATAATTAATTATATTTAAGACCTTTTTATTAGCTTATTTAAAATAGCTAAGAAAAGGTTATTATTTAATTATAAAACTTAGAAACTAATTTAGCTAAATAACTTACTCGCTTTTATTAAATACTCGCTTTTAATTTTATTATTAGAAAAGCCCCTTTTTATTAATAATTTAAATTTAGCTATATAAGTAAATACTAAACGCTAAAACCGCCTATTTATTAAAATAAGTATAAATATTAAATCTTTTAATATTTATAAAAAAAAACTTTATATAGCTTATAAAAGAAAAAAAGCTAGCTTAGACCTTAACTTAAAGTAATTAAGGAATTAATAATATAAATAAAGATATTTTTTTAAAAAAGCTTATTTATAAGATATAATAAAACTTTTACTATATATAATAAATAAAGATAATCTTATTAATATTTATAAATTATATAAAATTAAAAAATAATAATAATTTAATTATAATTATAAAGCTAAGCTTAGCTAGCTATATATATATATAAAATAGAAAATCTTATTCTTTTAAAAAGAAAAACTTAAATATATTACTTATATATATATTATAATTTCTTTAGCTTTTATATATTTTAAAAAATTTTTTAATAAGAAAAAGTATATATTTTTACTAGCTATTAATTTAGCTTTAATATTACCTTAAAACTTAAAAAGCTTTTAAATTTAGTAAAGCCTCTTTTTTAAAAAATATTTATAAAGTATTTATTTTTAGAAAAGGAAATTATTAACTATTTACTTAAGATTAAGTTTATTAAGCTAAATATTAGTTTTTATACCGCCTTTATTTTTTTCGCGCTAAAGCTATATTTAATAGCTTAGCACTTTTATATTAATTACTAATAAATAAATAATTACTTAAAAAGTTAGGTCTTACTTACTCTTTTATTAGAAAATATAATATTTAGCTATTAAGAGGCGAAATAGTTTTAGAAAATTAATATTATTTTAGCGTTTTACTATTTTTATTTTAACTTTAATTTTAAATATTTTATAGCTTTTAATATAAAATTTAATATATTCTATTAGCTTATTTTTTTATTTAGCTTAAAGATAAAGCTAATATAGTTTTAAAGTTTTATTAACGCTTAGCTTTATAATTTTCTTAACTATTATATAAGTATATATATTAATAATATATTAATTTACTTAAAAAGTAAAAGAAAGGAATATTAAGAAGAATATTAGGAAATAATCTAACGCTTATATTAAGCGAATTTATAAGGCGATATTTAAAAAATTAAAATTTAATATTATAAAAATTAATTACCTAAATATAATCTTATATATAAGCTAAGAAATAAATATAAAATTTTATAAAATATAAGTAATTTAAAATTTAAAATATAAGGACCTTTTTAAATATAAAGCTATTTACTTATTTATAAGATTTTCTAACTTTATCCGGATTTTTTATTATTATGCTAATATTAATATTAAGCTTTTAAATTATTTTTTAAAAAGAAATATAGCTTTTAAGCTTAAATTAAAGTAAAAAAAGCTTTTAATAAAATAAAAAACTTAGCTATATAAGCCTTAATATTTACTTTTTTTTATCTAAAATTCCTAATACGCTTAAAAACTAATACTTTTTAGAATATTATTATTAATATATTTTAATAATAGTAAAATAGCTAAATATAAAAGCTTATAAGCTTTTTTTTAAAAATAATAAACTTAGCTAAATAAGCGTATTTAATTTAAAATTATAAACTCCTTATTATTATATAAAGCTTTAAGTATTTTTACTTAAAATTACTTAATTAAAAGTTTAATATAATTATAAATTATAAAGCCTTAGTTTATTTTATAATAAAAAGATTACTTTTTATCTATTAAGTTTAATAATTTAATTTCTTTACTTAGTTTAATATTTATAGCTTATACTAAGTTAGCTAGTTAAATATAATAGCTACTGCCTTTTTCTATAAGATAGCTAAACTCCTAACTATAAAAGCTTATAAAAAGGAAAAAAAGATACTTATAACAATTCCCCTAAAAAGCTTTAATTTAAAGCCTAAACCCTAACTTTTATAATTACCTTAATTTATTTTATAAAAAACCTTATTTTATTTTAAGTAAAGTTAATATAATTAATTTAAGAAAAAAATATAAGCTAAAACTTTAAATTTTCTAATAATCTCCTTATAATATTTTAGTAAAATAATTAAAAGCGATTTTTCCTTTATATTACCTTAATTAAAATATATATAAGCTAGCTATTTCTACTTATAATAAGTAAAATAAAATTATTTAAATATTTTTATAAAGCTATTATTAATTTAAGATAAAGTAAAATATCTGCTAATAAATTTATAATTATTATAAATATTAAAAAACATAAAGTATTATAAGATAAGATTTTAAGCTTATTATACCTTTTACTTATTTTAATATTTATATAAGAGTATATTACTTATAATAAAAAAATAATACTAGAAAATTACTATAAATATAATTATATTTAAACTTTAATTTATAAACTAAGCTAAATTATTATTATATTTTTATATAAAGAAATAATATAGCTATTATACTTATAAAATACTATTCTTAATATTTTTATTATTTTTTTAATATATTAAATATTAATAATAGTAATTTAATAAGAGAAGAAAAATACGCTAAGTAAGCGTAGTAAATACCTAAAGGGCGTAGTTTTTAAGTAATTAAAGTTTTTAACTAATATAAAGGGAGATTTTTAGCTATAAAATAAGGGGCTAGATAGTAATTCTTTATAAGGAAGATAATAAGAAGTTAATTTCTTATATAAAAATAAAAAAAGAAAGGGAGAAAAAAATAAGTATTATTTACTTAAATACTAAAAACTTTAAAATTAATATTTAAATTAATAATTTAAGGTATAAAAGTATAAAATTCAAAATAAAGTTATAATTTTATTTAATAAAATCTTTATTATAAGTTTTTTTTAAAACTTAATTTATAATATATAATTTTTATAATTATTATAAAAATAAGCTTAAAAATTAATTTTTATTTTATTCCTTCCTTTTATAAAAAAAACTAATTTATATTATATACTTAATTATTATTATTATTATTATTTATATACTAAGAGCTTTTATAATATCTAAAGCTTTTATAATATATAAAGTAAAAAAAATCCCTTAAAGTAAAGTAAAACCTCTTAACTATAAAAAGAAAAGCTTACTATACGCTTATATAAAAGTATAATAATAGCTAGCGGCGATATAATATAATAAGCTTACTACTTAGGGGTAATTTTAGATAATATAAAAATATAAAATAAAGAGGGGAGTACGGAGAAAGGAAAATTTATAAGGTATAAGGCGGAAAGAGCGGGGCGGTATAGTATAGTACGGGGCGGTGCGGGGTAATACGGGGCGGTATAAGGCGAGGCGGTATAGTATAAGGCGAAGGAAGGAAAGTTTAAAAGGGGGTAAGGTAAAGTAGCGAGGTAGCCGCTTTATTATTTATTAATAATTAAAAAAGGGGGGGCTATATCTTTTTCTTTTTTACTTTTTTTTCCTTTCTTTTTTTTTTTTTTTCTTTTTTTTATTATTTTTAGAAAAAGGTATATTTTTAACCCCTTTTCTTAACTTTTCTTTTTAACTTTTATAATAAAAAGAAAGTAAAAAGGTAATATAGCTATATTAATAAAATAATAGTAATTTTTATATATTCTATAAACTCCGCGCTTATAGTAATATAGATATAAACTTTTTATTCTTATATTATAAGCAGACTTCGCTTCTTTTATTACTTTAGGGCGATAGCTAGCCGCGCTTAAAGTAACTCCGGGGGGGAGGGGGACGCTATATAAGTTAATTATAACTACGAAAATTTTTTACTTAGAATATAACTTTACTTTAAATCGTAATAATCTTAAACTTAAAAGTTTATTATATTTATTACTTTATTAAAAGCTAAGGTAAATATTAATAAGATTATTTTAGGAGATATTTTTATTTTTATATAAGTAATTATTAAATAAATAGCGGAGTCTAAGAGGGTTTAGGGAGGTGCCCTTTTTACTTTAACTTTATTAGTTAATAATATCTTTTTAACTATTATAGCTATAATTTCCTCTTTTTTTTATAATTTTAAAAGGAGCGGAACTTTTTTAATATAAGCTATAGTTATAGCTAAAGCGCTAGAAAAAATTATTAAAAAGTAAATTTTTAAATAATATAAGCGATAGCTTATAATTTATTCTAATTTTATAGCTACTCCGCTCTAAGTTTAAGGCCTTAAAGTAATTATAATAAATATTAATTATAAACTCCGTAAATAAGGCTAAGCTTTTATAATAAGGAAACTACCTAATAGCGATATTATAATAATATTCTAAGATACTATTTATAAGCTTCGGTTTAATTTAAGGTAGCTTTATATTATTTTTAAAGAAAAGGTACGCTTAATTAGTAAAGGTTATATTTTTATTATAAAAAAAATACTAGCGTAAGCTTTATAATAAGGTAATAAGGAAGCTTTTTAGAAAAAGATTAAATAATTAAATAAAATTTTAATAATATAATTATATATAAAAAATATTATTTTAAAACTTAATAAAGTTTTTTAATAATTATTATTAATAATATAGCGGATATAAATTAAATTTATAATAAAAGTATAATAATATAAGCGGAGATTTTTAATATTAAACTATATATATTAAAAATTTAACGTTAATAATATTTTAAATATTATTAACTTAAATATATCGCTAAATATTATATAATAAAGCTATAATATAATAAGTATTTTATTATCTTATATATAAAAAGTAAGTCCGCTTACCTTATAGCTTATAAAAAGAAATTATATTATTATTTTTTTTATTAAAAATTTTACCTTAAGTAAAATTAACTTTACCTTAAAATAAGAGCGGTATAGGATTAGGCGAAGGACGCGTATATTACTTAACCTTAAAAGTTTATAAACTAAAACTTTATATATATTACCTTTTTTTCTCCCTTTTTAGCGCTAATTAGAAATTAATAATAGCTAGGGCGGAAACGCTAGAAAATAAATATAATAGCACCTCCTCTTTTAACTTTAACTTTATACTTATTTATAGCTTCGCTATAATAATTTAGCTATTTTTTAAAATTAGCTATTATAAAATTTATTATAAAATAATAAAACCTTTATATATTCCTAAGCTACGCTAATAAGGCCTTAATAAATTAAATTATTAAGGCTACCTTAATTAAATATAAGGATTTAGTTTATAATAATAATAATAGCTAGGAAGATAAGTAAGCTATATAAACTTTATATTAAACTTAGTTTATATATACTCTTATTATTACGAAGTCCGCTTTAGGAGAAATATTAGCTTCTAAATTACTAGTTAATACTTAACTTATTAAATATATAAAATACTAAGTATAGGCGGGGTCTAACTTAAAGCTAAAGTAACGCTTAAGGGGAGAGTTTTATTTTAAGTTTTTTAGTTTTTCCTCTTTTTAAAATATATATAAGATAGTTTTAAGCTATATAAGGTATATTAGTATATAAATTATTATTATTATTATTAATAAAATAATAATAATAAATATACTTAAAATTATTTATAATAAGCTTTATAACCTCTTTTATATTATATATATAGCTTAGCTAGCTAATTATAAAGTTTTATATTAAATAATATTTATACGCTAGTATGCTTAATATAGCTTAGAACTATCTTATATATATTTTAAGAGTAGGAAAAACCGGAGAACTTAGAGTAAAACCCTCCCCTTAAGCGTTACCTTAGCTTAAGGCCGGACTAAGTCCGCACCCGGCACTTTATACCTTAGATAGGTTTAGTAATAATAAATAATTAGGAAGCTAATATTTCCTCTAAAGCGGAGTCCGCGGTAGTAAAGGTATATATAATCTAAGTCCGGTATAGAGTTTATATAGCTACTTATTTTCCTAAATATCGTTATTACTATAAACTAAATCTCCGCGCTTAATTATAATATTCTAAATAATTTATTTAATTAAGGCTTTATTAATACAATTAAGGAATATATAGAAGTTTTACTAGCTTATAATAAACCCTATAATAGCTAATCCTAAAAGGCGGCCTAATTATTACGGCGAAGCTGCGGATATATTCGGAGAGGGGGTCGGAGGCGAAGCTACTATATTCGCTTTCTAGCGTTTCCGCCCCGGCTATTACTAAACTCTAGTTAGCGCCGAAGGGGGAGGAGGGGCGGTATATATAAAGTTCCGATCCGTAAATCTCCGGGGTTAGGAAATATAAGTATCCTTCGCCCGGTCCTACGCCGCTCTTATCTTAAGGTAAAGTTAACTTTACTTAAAGTAAGTCCCCTAATAAAAAAAGTAATAATATAGTCTTTTTCTATACGCTATAAAATAAGCTAACTTGCCCTTTATATATAAAAAGGCGGAGTATTAGCTATATTATAGCTTTATTATATAATATTTAATAATATATCTAAGTTAATAATACTTAAAATATTATTAAAATTAAATTTTTAGCTTATAAAATTCTACGTTAAAAATCTCCGTTTATATTATTATATTTTTATTATAAATTTAATTTATATTTATTACGCTATTAATAATAATTATAAGGGAACTCCGCTAAATCCCTAAATAATATCTTTTTATATATAATTATATTATTAAAACTTTATTTAATAACTTAATCTTTTTCTAAAAAGCTTCCTTACCGCCTTATTATAAAGCTTATACTAATACCCCTTTTATAATAAGAGTATAACCTTTACTAATTAAGCGTACCTTTTTTTTAAAAATAATATAAAGCTACCCTAAATCGGACTAAAGCTTATAAATAGTATCTTAAAATATTATTATAATATTACTACTAAGTAGTTTTCTTATTATAAAAGCTTAGCTTTACTTATAAAGTTTATAATTAATATTTATTATAATTATTTTAAGGCCTTAAACTTAAAGTAAAATAGTAATAAAATTAGAGCGAATTATAAGCTAACGCTTATATTACTTAGGAACTTATTTTTTAATAGTTTTCTCTAGCGCTTTAGCCGTAATTATAGCTTATATTAAAAAAGTTCCGCTCCCCTTAAAGTTATAGAAAAGAGAAGAAACTATAGCTATAATAGCTAAGGAAATATTATTAATTAATAGAATCGGAGTAAGGGGGGCGCTTCCCCGGACCCTCTTAGACTCCGCTACTTATTCGATAATTACCTATACGAAAACTAAGGTATCTCCTAAAATAATCTTACTAATATTTACCTTAGCTTTTAATAAGGTAAAAAGTATAGTAAACTTTTAAGTTTAAGTTTACTACGATTTAGAGTAAAGCTATATTCTAGGTAAAAAATTTTCGCGGTTACGATTAACTTATATAGCGTTACCCTCCCCCCTAGAGTCGCTCTAAGCGCAGCTCGAGGCTATCGCTATAGGGTAATAGAAAAAGCGGAGTCCGCTTATAATATAAAAATAAATAGTCCGTATCTATATTATTATAAGCGCGGGATCTATAAAATATATAAAAGTTAAAAGTTTTATATTAGAAATAATAAAATAAGTAATATTATATAATATTAATTATATATAAAGCTAATAAAATATATAAGCTTATAATTAGCTAGTTATTATAATTATATTAAAGCTTAGTATAAGTATTAAAAGGTAAATAATATTAAAAGTTAATTATAAAGTTAAAGCTTAAAATACTAACTAAATTTAAAATATATTCGAAAAAGTTATTATTAGTTAAGTATCCTTCCTAAGCTAAATAAGTAGCTAAAGTTATATTATAAACTTCTTATAGTAAAGATACTAATAAATTAAACTTAAATTATATATACCTTATTAACTTAAATAATAAAATTTAAGTAACTTATCCGGATTATATAGTATATAGGAATATTATATTTACTATATAATATACTCTAGCTAATAAAGTTATAAAAGATTAAATAATAATTTTACTTATAACTTATCTCTCTTTTAAAAAGTATAGAAAAATAAGTATATTATATATATATTCCTCCTCCTACTAACTACCTCCCTATCCTCCTCTTATATTAACTTCGTATATTATATTAATATTATACTAATCTTAGATTAGTATTATCTCGAGTTCGACTCCTTTTTATACGTATCCTTAACCTCCTATTTTATTTATATAGAAATAGTTATCTCTATAACGCGTACTATACGTATTTAACGCGTATTATATTCCTAAGTAGCTAGTAATATATATATTCTAATACTAGTAGTTTTTCTTTTTATAGTTTGGAATATATATTTATTAAGTAAGTAGTCTAGGTATAATTAGGTTCTTTTAATAGCTCTTATAGATCGAATTATTTCTCTACCTTTAAGGACTTATATAGTTTAGGACTAGTAAATACCCTTACCTTACTAATTTATAGATAAACTTAAGTTAATATTATGCTAATATCTAATATATTTCTTAATAATTTTAATATAATTTCTTAAAATAATACGCGTTAAGCTATATATCGCGTTTCCCTATTATTTATATTTTATAAATAATAAATAAAATTTAGGTAATAAACCTAACGCTATATATTATTACTAGCTTAAAGCTTAACGCTATATATTATCGGCCGCCGCTATAAGCTAGTCTTAAAGCTCGGTCGCTTTTAAACTTTAAGACTAGTAGATAACTTCTTTAAATATAATATAAGCTAGCTACGGGGATATTACTAGGGCGTTTTACTTTAGAGACCCCCGGTAAATATTAGCCGCGTAAGGGGGAATCTCCCCTATTAACTAGTAAACCCCCGTAGCTAGCAAAAGTTATCTTTTTCTTATAATACTAAGCGTTCCTATATTATAGTATTTATAGTTCCGCTAAGTTATTATAGTCTTTATATTACGATACCCCCGGGGCGGCGTGATTCTTACCCCTAGAGGTACCGTAATCCCCTAATAATATTTTCTTTCTAATCTAAGAATTAGAAAAATAAAAAATAAATATAGTATAATATACTAAATAAAGAATATAATACTTAGTAAACTTTCGCTAGGTTATCTATAAAAAATAGATAAGAAAGACTAAGGTAATCGTAAAAAGGGAAAGGAAAAAAAATTTTAAAAAGGGGGGGGGGGGGATATTTATACCTAAGAGGTATATACCTCTTATATCTATAAAAGGGGTTAGTATATACTAATATATTACCTATAGGAGGGGTAAGTATATATTTTATTTAGCGGGGTAAATTAGTAACTTAGCACCTTACTTATAAATTACCCCGCGCCTAAGCTCCTTATTTCTTTCCTCTTCTTTTTACCTTTATTATTATTATTATTATCGTTATTATCGTTATATATAAGAAGGTAAGTTCGAGTTAATCTTAAGTTAGTATTATAGTAAGCTTTTACTAACCTTAACTTAAGATTTATTATATATTAGGACTGCCCCCTTATACGCCTACCGCTTTACGCGGTCGTTAGATTATTATTTTAAGTCCTAAGTTTAAGAATAATATTAATAATAACGATATTTTTAAGGCTTTAATTTACCGGCGGCGTAAAAATATATTAATTTTAGCTCTAATCTATATTAGTTATAAGTTAAGATTAACTTAGTTTCTAATATATTTTAAATTTAGCTTTAAATATATATTACGCGCGTTATACCCTTGCCTTTTTTACGCGCCCCTTATAAGCTCCTTTTACGGTATCCGCGATTATTTTTCGCCCGCGCCCGCGAATACCGTCGCTTACTTTCGTAGTAACGCTTATTATACCTTATTAAGTATAACCCGCTAAGCGTAATCCTTTTATATCCCCGCTACCGCCTACGCTATTATCTTAGGCGTAGCGTAACGCTATTTAGCGCGGCGATATTAAAAAGGTACCCCTATATTAAAATTATATTAGCCGTATAAGTAAATAGAAGCTAAAAATTAACGCCTATTAAGAATAGGTATCTTAATTAGTAACCGCTTATTACTAATACGCTAAAAAAAGTATCTAATATAATAATATATATATAACTTATTAAAACTTAACTTTATATAAAATAATACTAATTTAATAAATTATCCTAGCTATTATTACCTTTACGTAAGCTTTTACTATATTTATAAGCGATAATACGCCTTTATATAAGGACTAGCGTGCTAAAGTAAGTCTAATAATAATCTAATCCTTATTTATATTCGAGTTAATATCTAACTAATATTACTAATATAGTAATATTACTTAGCCGGCCTTACGCGATTATCGCGCGTCGCGCCCTCCTAGATATCCGCGTTAGGAGTAAGGGTAGGGGACTTTAGTTTTAGGGATTTTACTTTTTTTTTTTTTTTTTTTTTTTTTTTTTTTTTTTTTTTTTCTTATTATTTTTATCTTTTATTATTTTTATCTCTTATATATTACTAAATTAACTTAATTATAAAAGACTTTTAGTACTAAACTTATAAAAGCTTAATAAATAATAGTTACGGAGTAACTATTAAAATTAATCTAAGGTTAATAGGACTTCGGGTTAAAATCGAAGTAAGTTCCTAAAAATCCTAAACTAAAAGTAAAAAGAAAAAAGAATAGATAATATTAACTTATAGTAAGTTATTACTAAGTATTAAAATATTCGAATTATTAAGTTACTAACTAGATATTAGTTAAAATATATTTATATATTATTAAAATAATAATTATAGTTTCCTAAAAGTTAGTATTTTAATAAATATCTATTATTTAAATTACTTTTCTATTTCCGATCTAAATTAAAGTTAAATAATAACGAAGCTAGTATTTTAGCTTACGTTAGTTAACTAAGTTTTAAGTAATAAAAGGTAATTAAGTCCGCGATATAACTTAGCTTTATTACTAATTAATATCGGTTAGGTATCTTTCCTAAGCTAAATAAGTAGCTAAAGTTATATTATAAACTTCTTATAGTAAAGATACTAATAAATTAAACTTAGATTATATATACCTTATTAACCTAAATAATAAGGTTTAGGTAACTTATTTAGATTATATAATATATAGGAATATTATATCTATTATACGATATACTCTAGCTAATAGAGTTATAAAAGGTTAAATAATAACTTTACTTATAATTTATTTTTTTTTTAAAAAGTATAGAAAAATAAGTATATTATATATACGTTCCTCCTCCTACTAACTACCTCCCTATCCTCTTTCTATATTAACTTCGTATATTATATTAATATTATATTAGTCTCGGATTAGTATTATCTTAAGTTCGACTCCTCTTTATACGTATCCCTAACCTCCTACTTTATTTATATAGAGATAGTTATCTTTACGACGCGTGCTACGCGTATTTAACGCGTATTATATTCCTAAGTAGCTAGCGATATATATATTCTAATAGTTATATACCGCTATAATAGAAATAGCGTAGTATATTAATAAAAGAGGATAGCTAAGTAGCTTATTAGTAAAATATAAAGCGGAGCAGAGTAGAGTAAAGTAAAGTTTTAAATATAGCTAATAATAAAAAATAATAAAAAATCTAAGTTAACTTATATAATATATAAAGATAGAATAGAATATTAAAGCTTTAATTTAATATAATAATAATAATACCTTTAGTAAGCGCTTTAGTAAGGTTAGCTACTTTAGCGGCCGCCCTTAATATTACTCCTACCGCTATAATTACTAATACTCTTTCTTAAAAGTTTTATATACTAATATTAGCTTATTTTAAAATATTAAGTAAATAAATAATTATTAATATAAGCGGAGTAAAAGGCGGGGAGGGAGGTAAAATAATAATAATAATAGCGGTAATAATAAATATAATAGTTAGATTATAAGCGGAGGTAATAGCGGTAATAAATATAAAAGAGGAAGTAAAGGCGGTAATAAAAAGCGTAAAAGTAAAAGCATTAGCTTAGATACTTATAATTATAATAATAATAATAAAGTTTATAATAAAAGCGGAGAAAATAATAATAATAATAGTAATAATATTTATAATAATAAGAATAATAAGAATTATTATTATTATTATTTAGAAAAACCTTATTATAAAATTTTTATAAGAATTTTAATTAAAAATATATTTAAAAATATAAAACTTTTACTTTTTTATATATAATATAATATATAATATTAACTAAATATAAAATAATATTAATTAAAAAGTAGCGGATTATATTAAAATTAACTAATTTAAGTATATTTTAAAAAATATTTTTAAACTTTAATATATTTTTAATTTAAATTACTTAAAAAAAGAGTAGGAGCTAAAGCTAAAAAAAAAGTTAAAAGTAAAAAATAAGGTAATAGTTTAAATACTAATTTTTGTTATATTAATATTAAGGAGTAAATTAAAGTAAATAATAATTAGAGGAGATAAGAATAAGGCGGGCGGAGCGGAGAGGGGCGGAGCGGAGGAGGATAAGGGAGTAGCGGGGGACATAAAGGCGGAGGAAGCTATAAAAGAGAAGCTAGAGCCTAAGCCGGACCTTATTTAATTACTAAAGCTTTCTCCTATAAAGTCTATATTAGCGATATTAAAGCGCTTAGTAAAAAGCGATAATAATAGCTTAGAGGATAAGCTTATAGGAGTTAAAAATATTATTAAGCGCGGAAAATAAAGCGAAAAGTAAGGCGGGAAAAGAGGTAAGCGGGCTAAGTAAGCTAAGTAAAGCTAAGTAAAGTAAAGAGCGGAGGTAAAAGTAAAGTATAAAGTTAATAGATAATAATAATTATATAGTAAAAGTATTATTTATATATAAAGTAATAAAATATTAATTATATTATAACTTTATTATAAAATATTTAATAATATATTTAAATTAATAATATTTAAAAATATTATTAAAATTAAACTTTTAATATATATAATTTAATATTAAAAATCTTCGCTTATATTATTCTAATTTTATTATTAATTTAGTTTATATTTATTATATTATTAATAATAATTATTAGAGAATTTTTCTAAATCTTAGAATAGTATTTTTTTATATATAATTATATTATTAAAATTTTATTTAATAATTTAATTTTTTTAAAAAGCTTTCTTATCGCCTTATTATAAGGCCCGCGCTAATACTTTTTTTATAATTAAAATATAACTTTTACTAATTAAGTATACCTTTTCTCGAAAAGTAATATAAAACTATTTTAAATTAAATTAAAGCTTATAAATAATATTTTAAAATATTATTATAATATTACTATTAAATAGTTTCCTTATTATAAAAGCTTAGCTTTACTTATAAAGTTTATAATTAATATTTATTATAATTACCTTAAAGCTTTAAATTTAAAATAAAGTAATAATAAAATTAAAGTAAATTATAAGCTATTATTTATATTATTTAAAAACTTATTTTTTAATAGTTTTCTTTAACGCTTTAATTATAATTATAGCTTATATTAAAGAAATTTCGCTCCCTTTAAAGCTATAAAAAAGAGAGAAAATTATAACTATAATAGCTAAAAAAATATTACTAACTAATAAAATCGAAGTAAGGGGGCGCCTCCCTAAACTTTTTTAAACTCCGCTATTTATTTAATAATTACTTATATAAAAATAAAAGTATTTTTTAAAATAATCTTACTATAAGGGATTAGTTTATAACTAATCGTAGCTAGATAGGGGGGATTATAGCGGATATGTTTAGGTCTTCCCGATAGCGCTTAGTTATCGCGTAGGGTATATAGCTAGCTTAGGAGGGGGGCTTCTCTCCCCTCTCTTTCCTCTTTTCGATAGCTTTAATTATAACTCCTTTTTAGCTTACTTTAATATCGCACTCTTAGTAAGACCTTTATATTAATTAAAGCTCCTTTTACTATAAATTAAATATAAGAGTAAGATTATTATAAAATAATATTATTAAATTTTACTTACGCTTAAGCTTTTACTTACTTATTCTAGCTTAAACTTATAGTTAGCTACTATATATATAAAATTTACTATTAACGGAGTAGTAATTAGGGAGCTTAAGGCTTAATTTTATTATATTTTTTCCTATCTTAGCACTTTCTAGTAGATATTCTTACTATATATCTTTTCGGTTATTAATTTCTTAAATTAGCCCGATACCTTTTTAGTATATATTTTTAAGCTTTTAGGAGAAAGCTATAAGGAACGCTATATAAGTTTAAACTTAGTTAAGATACGTTAGGGGCTATCTAAGCTTTTTAGAGAATATATTATAAGATAGGAATATACTTTTTTCGAGGCCGGTTTATCTTATTAGTTTAATTACGTACGTATTATTTTGCTTTTTTCTAGGCTACGTAAAGAGCTTAAAAAGCGCCTTAATCGTAAGTATTAGCTTACGATATATATAGCTTTTACTAGCCTTCTCCGGGGCTTTAATAGAGTATTTAGTTCTAGGAATATTCCTAACGCGTATATTAATTTGCCGCCCCCCTTTTTTACTAACCTAATAAATATCTTATTTATATAATCTTATTTTAATATTACTAAGCGCTAGTATTACTATTAGTATAATTAGATTAGTTATTTTAAGCGTAATTATCCGAAGCTTCGTAAGTAAATAGAGATATTAAAGTTAAGGCTTTTTATAAGCGGAGTAAGGTAATTAAAAGTAAATTTAAAGTATTTTAATTAAGAGGATAATAAGTAAGGAGGGATAAGTATATACTAAATATTATAGCGTAGGTAATTTTTAGCTTTATTACGTTACTTTATATAAAGATAATCCGCGCGTAGCTTAAGCGCGTAAATTTATTAGTAAATATATATTATAATTATATTACGCCTTAGCTTATAAACTAGCGCTAGCGGTATATAGCGATAAATATATAGCTAGCTTTACTATTTACTATAATTAAGGTATTTTTAAGCTTCCCGTAACTAATATAGTATTATTTAGTTTTATATATTAGCTATATAACTAAGTTTTTATTACTAATATATAAGTTTATCTTTTCCTATTTTAAGTAATATTATAATTCTAAGCTTATTAGAATTTTCCTTATAAGGATCGAGGTTTAATTTTTTAAGCTATAAAGAAGCCTTTCCGCCCTCTTATTCTTATCTTTACGGAGGCTATTAAGCTATTAGCTAGGGATTATATAAAATATCTTACTAGCGTAATAGTACGTAACTTTTCTATCCTACGCTCTTACCTCCTTAGCTAGTTTAAGAAGAGGGCTATATAAAAGATTAGTTTATAACTAATTATAGCTAAATAAGGGGGATTATAGCGGATATATTTAGGTTTTCCTAATAGCGCTTAGTTATCGCGTGGGGTATATAGCTAGCTTAGGAGGGGGGCTTCTCTCCCCTTTTTTTCCTCTTTTCGATAGCTTTAATTATAACTCCTTTTTAGCTTATTTTAATATTATACTCTTAGTAAGACTTTTATATTTATTAATATTTACTTTAGCTTTTAATAAAATAATAAGTATAGTAAATTTTTAAATTTTAATTTTAATATATTTTACGGATTTTACGCTTATAGTAATATAAATATAAACTTTTTATTTTTATATTATAAGCGGACTCCGCTCCTTTTATTACCTTATAATAATAGCTAGCTACGCTTAAAGTAACTTTAAGGGGGAGGGCGATACTATATAAGTTAATTATAATTATAAAAATATTTTACTTAAAATATAGCTTTACTCCGAATTATAATAATTTTAAATTTAAAAGTTTATTATATTTATTACCTTATTAAAAGCTAAAGTAAATATTAATAAAATTATTTTAAAAGATATTTTTATTTTTATATAGGTTATTATTAAATAAATAGCGGAGTCTAAAAGGGTTTAGGGAGATACCCCCTTTACTCTAACTTTATTAGTTAATAATATTTTCTTAGCTATTATAGTTACGGTTTCTTTTTTTTTATAGCTTTAAGAGGAGCGGAACTCTTTTAATATAAGCTATAATTATAATTAAAGCGCTAAAAAAAACTATTAAAAAGTAAGTTTTTAGGTAATATAAGTAATAGCTTATAATTTATTCTAATTTTATAGCTACTTTATTTTAAGTTTAAAGTTTTAAAGTAATTATAATAAATATTAATTATAAACTTTATAAGTAAAGCTAAGCTTTTATAATAAGGAAACTATTTAATAGTAATATTAACTTATTTTAAAATATTATTTATAAGCTTTAATATTATTTAAAATAGCTTTATATTATTTTCCTAGCTTATAAACTAGCGCTAGTAGTATATAGTAATAAATATATAGCTAGCTTTACTATTTACTATAATTAAAATATTTTTTAAGCTTCCCGTAACTAGTATAATACTATTTAATTTTATATGCTAGTTATATAAGTAAGTTTTTATTACTAATATATAAGTTTATCTTTTCCTACCTTAAGCGGTATTACGATTCTAAGCTTATTAGAATTTTCCTTATAAAGATCCGGGTTTAATTCCTTAAGCTATAAGGGAGCTTTTCCGCCCTTTTATCCTTATCTTTATAAAAGCTATTAAGCTATTAGCTAAGGACTATATAAAATATCTTACTAGTATAATAATATATAATTTTTCTATCTTACGCTCTTACCTCCTTAGCTAGCTTAAGGAGGGGGCTATATAAGGGATTAGTTTATAATTAATTATAGCTAGATAGGGGGGATTATAGTAGATATATTTAGGTTTTCCTAATAGCGCTTAGTTATCGCGCGGGGTATATAGCTAGCTTAGGAGGGGAGCTTCTTTCCCCTCTCTTTCCTCTTTTTAATAGCTTTAATTATAATTTCTTTTTAGCTTACTTTAATATTATACTCTTAGTAAGACTTTTATACTTACTAATATTTACCTTAGCTTTTAATAAAATAATAAATATAGTAAACTTTTAAGTTTTAATTTTAATATATTTTATAAATTTTACGCTTATAGTAACGTAAATATAACCTTTTTATTTTTATATTATAAGCGGACTCCGCTCCCTTTATTACTTTATAATAATAGCTAGCTACGCTTAAAGTAACTTTAAAGGGGAGGGTAACGCTATATAAGTTAATTATAATTATAAAAATATTTTACTTAAAATATAGCTTTACTTTAAATTATAGTAATCTTAGACTGAAAAGTTTATTATATTTATTACCTTATTAAAAGCTAAAGTAAATATTAGTAAAATTATTTTAAGAGATATTTTTATTTTTATATAGGTAATTATTAAATAAATAGCGAAGTTTAAAAGGGTTTAGGGAGATACCTCCTTTACTCTAACTATATTAGTTAATAGTATTTTCTTAGCTATTATAGCTACGGTTTCCTCTTTTTTTATAGCTTTAAGGGGAGCGGAATTTCTCCGATATAAGCTATAATTATAGCTAAAGCGCTAAAGAAAACTATTAAAAAGTAAGTTTTTAGGTAATATAAGTAATAGCTTATAATTTATTCTAATTTTATAGCTACTTTATTTTAAGTTTAAAGCCTTAAAGCGATTATAATAAGTATTAATTATAAACTTTATAAGTAAAGCTAAGCTTTTATAATAAGGAAACTATTTAGCGGTAATATTAATATATTCTAAAATATTATTTATAAGCTTTAATCTAATTTAAAGTAGCTTTATATTATTTTTAAAGAAAAAGTATATTTAATTAGTAAAAGTTATATTTTTATTATAAAAAAGGTACTAGCGTAAGCTTTATAATAAAGCGGTAAGGAAGCTTTTTAGAAGAAAATTAAGTTATTAAATAAAGTTTTAATAATATAATTATACGCGAAAAAATATTATTTTAAAACTTAGCGGAGTTTTTTAATAATTACTATTAATAATATAGTAAATATAAACTAAATTTATAATAAAAGTATAATAATATAAGTAAAAATCTTTAACGCTAAACTATATACGCTAGAAGTTTAACTTTAGTAATATTTTAAATATTACTAACTTAGATATATTACTAAATATTATATAATAAAGCTATAATATAATAAGTATTTTATTATCTTATATATAAAAAGTAAGTCCGCTTACCTTATAGCTTATAAAAAGAAATTATATTATTATTTTTTTTATTAAAAATTTTACCTTAAGTAAAGTTAACTTTACCTTAAAATAAAAGTAATATAAGATTAGGCGAAAGATACGTATATTACTTAACCTTAGAGGTTTATAAACTAAAGCTTTATATATATTACCCCTCCTCCCTTTTTAGCGCTAACTAAAAATTAATAATAGCTAGGGCAGAAACGCTAAAAAGTAAATATAATAATACCCCCTCCTTTAACTCTAACTTTATACTTATTAGCGGCTTTACCGCGATAATTTAGCTATCTTTTAAGATTAGCTATTATAAAGTTAATTATAAAATAATAAAACTTTTATATATACCTAAGCTATACTAATAAGGCCTTAATAAATTAAATTATTAAGGCTATTTTAATTAAATATAAAGATTTAGTTTATAGTAATAATAATAGCTAAAAAGATAAGTAGGCTATATAAACTTTATACTAAACTTAGTTTATATATACTTTTATTATCGCGGAGTCCGCTTTAGGGGAAATATTAGATTTTTAATTACTAGTTAATACCTAACTTATTAAATATATAAAGTGCCGGGTGCGGATAGGGTTTAACTTAAAGCTAGGGTAACGCTTAAAAGGAGGGTTTTACTCTAAGTCCTCTAGTTTTTCCCCCTCTTAAAATATATATAAAATAGTTTTAAGCTATATAAGGTATATTAGTATATAAATTATTATTATTATTATAAATTTTTAAGTTTAAGTTTATTATAATTTAAAAAAAAGCTATATTTTAAGTAAAAAATTTTTATAATTATAATTAACTTATATAATATCGCCTTCCTTTTTAAAGTTATTTTAAGTATAGCTAGCTATTATTATAAAGTAATAAAAGGAGCGGAGTTTATTTATAATATAAAAATAAAAAGTTTATATTTACGTTATTATAAGCGCGGAGTTTCTAAAATATAAAACTAGCTTTATTAATATAAGATTTACTTTAAACTTATTATAACTTTAGCTTTAACTTACTAATTAAAAGTTATAATTAAAGCTTAGCTTATAAGCTACTTTAACTATAACGTAAATAGCTTTAGCTATAATAAGATTAGTAATAAGTTTATATTTAATATAATTAGTTATATAGTTTATATAAAATATACTAAGCTAACTTACTTTAATTATTAATAAATATAAACGCGTATTAAGGCTAAATACTTATTACGCTATACTTAGTAAAAATCTTTAAAACTTATAAATATATTAATATAATTAGCGTAAAATATATCTTAAGAGTAATTTTATTTAGTAAGTATTTTACTTTTAATATAAGTTAGCTATAAACTATATATATACTTATAAAAACTACTTATATAATTAATTATATTAAGATTATTAAGATTATTAATTTAATAATAGCTTACTTACGCTAGTAAAAGTAACCCCCCCTTTTTTATATACCCTTAAGCTTTAAATTACTAATTTATAAAAATAACTTCTTAATTAAGAAAGCTTCCTAATTAAGAAGGTTTACTAAAAAAGTATATATTTAAGTATATATTATATATATAAGGAGTATATAGCTATATATTAAAAGATTAAAAAGTATATACTAAAGCCTTAAAGGGGTATATACTAGTATATATAAGTAATATATACCGCTACTCTCCTTATCTTTCCTTATCTTATTATTCTTTCTTTATCTTTCTTTATATTATATAGTATTACTATAGCTAATAGCTATTTCTTTTATACGCGTTACGTACCTTACTTAGCCTTAAGCTGGCCGCGGTCTTACCGCGCTATAAGGGGTTTTACCTCTTATAAAAGGGTTTTTCCCGCCTAACTTATTACTAAGGTTCTAGCAGCTTTTATAGCTACTAGCGTAATAATATAATAATATATATTCCTTAGCTATATTAATAAAGCTTTAATTATATAAATTATTAAGAATATTATAATTAAGTATAAGGATTTATTTTATTATAATAATAATAAATAAGAAAATAAGCAGCTATATAAACTTTATATTAAACTTAGTTTATATATATTTTTATTATTATAAAGTCCGCTTTAGGAGAAATATTAGCTTTTTAATTATTAGTTATTACCTAACTTATTAAATATATAAAATACTAAGTATAAGCGGAGTTTAACTTAAAGCTAAGGTAATACTTAAGGGGAGGGTTTTACTCTAAGCTTGTTAGTTTTTCCCCCTCTTAGAATATAAATAAAATAGTTCTAAGCTATAATAAGTATACTAGCGTATAAATTATTATTATAATAAAGGAAAATATTTAGGAAACTATAATTATTTATTTTTAAGTTTAAGCTTTTAAATATAATAGCTTTAGCGTTTATATTAGCTTCTTATTCTTAATATAATACTTTTAAGCTTTTTCTAAGCTTATTATTATATAATTAAATACTTATTAATAGCCTTATTAATTTTTATTTATATACTAAGGTATATAAGTTTTGAAAGCTATAAGCTAATAAATATATTAGTATTTAAGATTATTAAAATTATTTATAATATCTTAAGCTAGTCTTTAATTAGCGCTCTGTTAGTATATATTATAATTAATCTTATAAATTTAAGCGCGAAATACTTCTCTTAGTATATAAAGCTATAATTATTCTTCTAAGCTATATAATTTTTATAAAAGATTACAGCTTTAATTTTAAAATTAAAAAGATTAGGATTAATTAATTCTTTTCTTATATTAGCTATAATAAGGCTCTTACTAAGCTAACTTTTAGGTTTTTAGCTAAACTATAATAAATAAATTATATTAGTTTTAATATTCCTATATCTTTTTCCTATATATTTCTTTTAAAAGTTTTTTTTTATATTTATAAGTTTTTAATTAATTAACTTAGCTTCTTACCTACTAATTTTCTTAAGCTATATTATAAAAAGAGAGCTAACTATAATAAGGTTAGGCTTTTTTTTATTAATATTTTCTTTTTAATATTATATTTCTTAAGCTATAATTTACTTATTAATTTTAAAAAAGCTATTTTCTTTATCTTATAAAGTTTCTCCTTTTTTATAATATTAATAAGCTTCTTAATTGCTTTTATTTTAACTTTTATATTATCTAGAATTTTTATTATTATTTTAAAACTTTTTAAGATAATAAGGTTTTTAAATTTAAATAAAAATAAAAGATTAAATATTAAGAATATTTAACTAATAGCTTAAATTACTAAGCCTTAGTTTATTTTATAATAAAAAGATTATTTTTTATTTATAAAGTCTAATAATTTAATTTCTTTACTTAGTTTAATATTTATTTCTTATACTAACTTAGCTAGTTAAATATAATAGCTAATAACTTTTTATATAAGATAGCTAAACTCCTAATTATAAAAGCTTATAAAAAGGAAAAAAATACTTATAATAATTCCCTTTAAAAGCTTTAGATTTAATACCCTAACTTTAATTTTTATAATTACCTTAGTTTATTTTATAAAAAATCTTATTTTATTAAAAGTAAAGTTAATATAATTAATTTAAAAAAAAATAAGTTAAAACTTTAGATTTTATAATAATCTCCTTATAATACTTAAGTAAAATAATTAAAAGCGATTTTTTATTTATATTACGTTAATTTAAAATATATATAAGCTAGCTATTTTTATTTATAATAAATAAAATAAAATTATTTAAATATTTTAATTAAGCTATTATTAGTTTAAAATAAGGTAAAATATTCGCTAATATATTTATAATTATTATAAATATTAAAAAAATAAAATACTTTAAAATAAGACTTTAAGCTTATTATACTTTATACGTATCTTAATATTTATATAAGAGTATATTACTTATAATAAAAAAAAATATTAGAAAATTATTATAAATATAATTATATTTAAACTTCTATTTATAAACGAAGTTAAATTATTATTATATTATTAAGTAAAAAAATAATATAGCTATTATATTTATAAACGCTATTTTTAATACCTTTCTTATCTTTTTTATATATTAAATATATAAATTATTAATAATATTAGTTTAGTAAGGGAAGAAAGATATCTTAAGTAAGTATTATAAATACCTAAGAGGCGTAAGTTTTTAAGTAATTAAAATCTTTAACTAATATAAAAGGAGATCTCTAGCTATAAAAAAAGGGGCTGAATAATAATTCTTTATAAAGAGAATAATAAGAAATTAATTTCTTATATAAAGATAAAAAAAGAAAAGGAGAAGAAAATAAAAACTATTTAATTAAATATTAAAAACTTTAAAATTAGTATTTAAATTAGTAATTTAAGGTATAAGAATATAAAGTTTAAAATAAAGTTATAATTTTATTTAGTAAAGTTTTTATTATAAGTCCTTTTTAAAACTTAATTTATAATATATAATTTTTATAATAGCTATAAAAATAAGCTTTAAGATTAATTTCTACTTAATTCCTTCCTTTTATAAAAGAAACTAAACTATATTATATACTTAATAATAACCCTTATTTTATTATTATTACCTTTAAGGTCCTAATTTATAAAAATATTTAAAAACTAAAAAAGACTTAAAGAACTATTTAATTATAGCTTATATAATCCCTTAATAATATATTATTTTAATTTAGTATTATTTTTCTTAAGGTATATTTATTACTATTAATAAACTCCTCCTTAAGCGCGCGCTATAATAATAAATAACTAACTCTCTTTTTTAGTAATAATTAACTTCTTTTTATAACTTAAATAAAACGCGTATAAGCGCAGTAAAATAAAAATAGAAAGGATTATTAATAAAGGAAAATAATAAGGAAATCTTAGTAACTCCTTTTTAAGTTTAAGCTTTTAAATATAGCAGCTTTAGTATTTATACTAGCTCCCTATAATTAATATATTACTTTTAAGCTTCTTCTTTTAAGCTTATTATTATATAATTAAATACTTATTAATAGCCTTATTAATCTCTATCTATATATTAAAATATATAAGTTTTAAGTATTATAAGCTAATAAATATACTAATATTTAAAATTATTAAAATTATTTTTTATTTCTTAAGCTAGTCTTTAAATAGCGCTCTCTTAATATATATTATAATTAATCTTATAAATTTAAGCGCGAAATATTTTTATTAGTATAAAGCTATAATTATCCTTTTAAGCTATATAATTCTTATAAAAGATTACCTCTTTAATTTTAATATTAAAAAGATTAGAATTATTAATTTTTTTCCTATATTAGCTATAGTAAGGCCTCTACTAAGCTAAACTTATAAGTTCTTAGCTAAATTATAATAAGTAAATTATATTATTTTTAAGGTTTTTATATCTTTTTCTTACGCTTTTCTTTTAAAAGTTTTCTTTTACGCTAATAAGTTTTTAATTAATTAGTTTAGCTTCTTACTTATTAACTTTCTTAAGCTATATTATAAAAAGGGAGCTAACTATAATAAGGTTAGACTTTTCTCTATTACTATTTTCTTTTTAATATTATATTTCTTAAGCTATAACTTACTTATTAATTTTCAAAAAGCTATTTTCTTTATCTTATTAAGTTTCTCTTTTTTTATAATATTTATAAGCTTCTTAATCGCCTTAATTTTAACTTTTATATTATTTAGAATTTTTATTATTATTTTAAAACCTTTTAAAATAGTAAGGTTTTTAAATTTAAGTAAAGATAAAAAATTAAATATTAAGATTATTTAATTAATAGCTTAGTTATTTATAAGTTTATTTTTAAGAAAAGCCTTATTATTTTCCTGCTTATTCTTTTCCTTATTAAGAGTCTTTTTATCCCTAAGCTTTTCGCCCTAGTTAAAGTTATTAATATTAAGCTCTTATTATTTTTCCTAGTTTTCCTAAAGCTATCTTCTAACTTTAATAGCGCTTAAGTATAATATAGTAATATAGTCCTTTTATATAAAATTATTAATAAAGACTTTAAGTATAATAACTTAGAATTCCTAATAAATATAATTATAAAAAATAAAGATTTTTAAAATATAAGCTTTTAAGTATTATTAATCTTATTTTTAGCTTAATTATAAGCTCCTTATAATCTTATTAGCTTCTTAATTTAAAATAATATTTATTTTCTAAATATTTAAACTACTTAAATTTTTAAATATTTAGTTTATTTACTTTAATAATATAAAAATTACTAATAGCTTTATTAATTAATTAATTATATAAGTTTTTATTAACTTTTATATACTTTATAAACTTTACCCTTATAATAATATAGATATAAACTTCTTATTCTTATATTATAAGTAAACTCTGCTCCTTTTATTACTTTATAATAATAGCTAGCTATGCTTAAAATAAGTTTAAAAAGGAATATAACGCTATATAAGTTAATTATAACGGCGAAAATTTTTTACTTAAAATATAGCTTTACTTTAAATTATAATAATTTTAAACTTAAAAATTTATTATACTTATTACCTTATTAAAAGCTAAAGTAAATATTAGTAAGATTATTTCGGAAGATACTTTTATCTTTATATAAGTAATAATTAAATAAGTAGCGAAGTTAAAAAAGGTTTAAGGAGACGTTTACTTTACTCCGATTTTATTAGTTAGTAATATCTTCTTAGCTATTATAGCCGCGGTTTCCTTTTTTTATAGCTTTAGAATAAGCGGAATTCCTCTAATATAAGCTATAATTATAGCTAAAGCGCTAAAAAAAACTATTAAAAAGTAAATTTTTAGGTAATATAAATAATAGCTTATAATTCGCTTTAACTTTATTATTACTTTATTTTAAATTTAAAGCTTTAAGGTAATTATAATAAATATTAATTATAAACTTTATAAGTAAAGCTAAGCTTTTATAATAAGGAAATAACTTAATAGTAATATTATAATAATATTTTAAAATATTATTTATAAGCTTTAGTTTAATTTAAAATAGCTTTATATTATTTTTAAAGAAAAAATATATTTAATTAGCGAAGGTTATATTCTTATTATAAAAAAAATATTAATATAAGCTTTATAATAAAATAATAAAGAAGCTTTGTAAAAAAAATTAAGTTATTAAATAAAATTTTAATAATATAATTATATATAAAAAATATTATTTTAAAACTTAGTAAAATTCCTTAATAATTATTATTAATAATATAATAAATATAAACTAAATTTATAAAAAAAATATAATAATATAAGCGGAAATCTTTAACGCTAAACTATATATATTAAAAATTTAACTTTAATAATATTTTTAGAATTACTAATTTAAATATATTACTAAATATTATATAATAAAATTATAATATAATAAATATTTTATTACTTTATATATAAAAAGTAAGTTTACTTATTTTATAGCTTATAGGAAAAAACTATATTATTACCTTTTTTATTAAAAGTTTTACTTTAAATAAAGTTAACTTTATTTTAAGATAAGAGCGGTATAAGATTAGGCGGAGAATATATACGCTACTTAACTTTAAAAGTTTATTAACTAAAACTTTATATATATTACCCCTTCTCCCCTTTTAGCGCTAACTAGAAACTAATAATAGCTAAAGCGGAAACGCTAGAGAGCGAATATAGTAATACCTCCTCCTTTAACTCCGACTTTATACTTATTTATAGCTCTACTATAATAATTTCGCTATTTTTTAAAATTAGCTATTATAAGATTTATTATAAGATAATAAAACTTTTATATATTTCTAAGCTATATTAATAAGGCTATAATTAATTAAATTATTAAGGCTATTTTAATTAAATATAAAGATTTAATTTATAATAATAATAATAGTTAAAAAAATAAGTAAGCTATATAAACTTTATACTAAACTTAGTTTATATATATTTTTATTATTATAAAGTCCGCTTTAGGGAAAAAATTAATTTTTAAATTATTAATTAATACTTAACTTATTAAATATATAAAGTGCTAGGTGTAAGTAAGGTTTAACTTAAAGCTAAGGTAACGCTTAAAGGGAGGGTTTTACTCTAAGCTCTCCGGTTTTTCCCCCTTTTAGAATATATATAAGATAGTTCTAAGCTATATAAGGTTAACTAGCGTATAAAATATTATTCTTATATAAGTTTCTATAGCTATTTTTAATTTAAATAGCTTAGTTTTATAATAAAATTTAGGAAATAAAGGGCGCCTTAGCTTTTAATTTAAATTATTTTATGAATATTTTATATTTATTTTATAAGCTATTAATATATATATTAACTTTAGGGCTAGTAAAGCTATAAGCTTAATATTAAAGTATAGTAAAGGCTAGGTATTTATATTTAAATACCTCTTTTTATTATATTTTAAAAATAATTAAATAATAAAAAGAGTAAACTCCTTAAACTTTAAGTAAAATATTCCTCTAAGTAGCTATTACCTATTTTACTTATATTATATATCTTAAATTTATTAAATTAAAATAGTAAAAAATCTAAGCTTCTTAATTTTTAAAAAAGCTACTTTAATAATACTTAATATTTATAAGGTTTACTTTAAAGCTAACTATATTACTTAAAAAGGGGTAACTATTTAATTCCTTTTTTAAGTTAAATCTTAGTATAGTATATTTAAACTTTTTTTTAAATAATATATTAATATACTTATTAGATATAAAAGATATTATAATTACTATTAGTAATAAGAATAAATATACCTTATCTTAGATTCCCTTATTTAAGATTTTAATTATAGCTTTTAATTTAAAGTTATTAACTTACTATTATTACTAAGCTTTAAAAATAAATCTTATAATATTATTAGCGTAATAATTCTAGTTTAAGATATTATTAAAAAATATAGTTTTAATAATCTTTTTATTAGTTTAGAATATATTAAAGTATTTAATCGCGTTTAAGAAAAGCCTTATATTTTCCTTTAGCTAGATTATATATTTTATAAACTAAGAAGGTTATTTATAGCTAAAAGTTTAGGTAAAATTAGAAGCTGTTATTAAGAATAAAAAGTTAGGTAACTTAGGCCTTATTACTACCTTATTATAAATTATTATTATAGTTATAAACTTATTATTTTTATTACTAAGAAATATCCTTTTAAGCTTAATACTTTTTACTTTTTTACTAAGTATAATATTTAAATCTAATAATTCTATTTTATTAAAGATTTAAAAATAGTAATATATAGTATATAAGAGTATTTTTAATTAAATAATTATAGTAAAAAAAAGAATATATAAAAAGAAAATAGAAAAAATATATTACTTTATTTTATTATTATTCTCTACCTTAATTATTAAGCTTATTATAATATATTTTAGTTAAAGCTATAATATTATAAAGGGAAAAGTAAGGAGGGCTTTTTCGTAATTAAGAAGGAATAGTTATTAGCTAGCTATTAGCTTTACCCTTATCCTGTTTTTTTTAAATTTATTTTTCTTCCTTTACTTAGTTAACTTAAGCGCGTTAAAAATAAAAACTTTAATTATAATAATACTTAAGTTAACTAATTAAAAGTAAGCTAAGAAGGTAATAAACTATCTTTTAAATATTTATAACCTTATTTCTTATAAGATAAATATAAAGAATATAAGCGTTTTATTAACTTTAGCTTAATAAGGCTATATTACGCTTAAAACTCTTTTTTACTTAAAATATATACGCGTAAATATTTTAATTAAATAATCCCTAATATTAAAGCTAAATTCTTATACTTAAGTTTATATTTACCTTAAAATCTAATATAAAAAAGTATTAATATTAGATATTTTAGCGTTCTTATTTATATTAAAATAGCTTTTTACGAAAAAGTTTCTAAAAATATTCTAACTTTTATAAAATAAGAGATAGCTAGGGCGCCTCCTCTTAAATACTCCTTTATTAGTTTTTTAAGGTTAAAGAAAGAGAGTTTTAAAAGGAGATAATAAAAACGCCTTAAGTTACTTATATCTTAACTAAGATTATATACTTAGAAAGGTCTTTCTTTAACTATTTAATTAAAAGTAAACGCCCTAAGTATTTTAAAGCTTTACTTATTTTAATTTTTAACTAATATAACTTAAGGATATATAGCTATTATTTATAGTTTTAAATTATAATTATTATTTATTATAAAAAGTATATCTTAACCCCTTTTTATAAGTATATTTTAATATTTAGCTAAGGGGGCTATAAGTATTTAAATTATATTTAAAATAAAACTAAAGCTACTATTTATAATTAGTATTAATATATTAAATACTTTATTAAAGTAAAAAAAATAAAGCTTTATAAATAGCTAGTTATTTTATAAGCGGTAAGGACATTT
Source organism: Ophiocordyceps camponoti-saundersi (nom. inval.) (assembly GCA_003339415.1). NCBI lineage: Eukaryota > Fungi > Ascomycota > Sordariomycetes > Hypocreales > Ophiocordycipitaceae > Ophiocordyceps > Ophiocordyceps camponoti-saundersi. Next base: position 48,787 of record PDHQ01000175.1, read on the forward strand.
TTATTAAGTTTATAAGATATAAAGATTATCTAAATCCTCAAGTTACTTTTTACTTAATTAAGGATATACTTAACTTATTCCTTAATAATAGTCTAAAGCTTAAAAAGAATAATAAATAGCTTAATATTAAAAAGCGGGCTAGAAAAGTCCTAGAGTTAGAATAAAGTATTTAATTATAATAATAAGCGTTTAGTAAAAAGATCAAATAAAAAAGAGTTATTTAATGCCTTTATTTAAGTATTTTATATTCTATTTATATTAAACTACCTTCCCCTTCCTTTTTATAATTATTAAGTAAGGAAGGTTTAGGGATTAAAGCTTATATAGTAACTATAAAATAGCTTTAATATAAAGGGCTTTCTATACTTTAGTAATTTAGGGAAGTTAGACTTTAAAAGTAGTTTTTAGCTTAGTTTAAGTATTAAAGAGACTATTTATAATAACTACTTTATTATTCCGGTTACTAGAAAATATATAGCTTTAAAAAATTATTTAATTATAAGTTTTAATACTCGAATTTTAAACCTTATATATTTTAGCGTTAACTTCCTTCCTAGCTATAAAAGGGGTCGCTATAGTAAAGGTAAGTCTTTTCCCTTATAGAAGCTAATTATTAAAGTTAGAGGATTATTATTTATCTTTCGCTTAATAAAACCTTTTAAGATAATCCTTAAAAATTATTTTTTTAAAGTTAATCTTATCTAATATTTTTAAATAATAACTTCTAGTAACTTTAGCTTTTAATATTACCTTATAAGGTTTCTTTTACTTTATTTATAACTTAATAATTATTTTAAAGTTAGCAGCTATAAGGAATTAGTTTATAACTAATTATAGCTAGATAAGGGGGATTATAGCGGATATATTTAAGTCTTCCCGATAGCGCTTAGTTATCGCGCGGGGTATATAGCTAGCTTAAGAGGGGGGCTTCTCTCCCCTCTCCTTCCTCTCTTCGATAGCTTTAATTATAACTTTACCTTAGCTTATTTCTATAATCGCCTTAGTAAGACCTTTATATTAATTAAAGCTCCTCTTACCGCTAACCGAATATAAAAGTAAGATCTTAATATAGAACGCTATTAAATTCTACTTATATTAAAGCTACTCTTAGCTTATTTTAGCCTAGACTCTTAGCTAGCTATTATATATACTAAATTTACGATTAATGGAGCTATAATTAGGGAGCCTAAGTCCTAGTTTTACTATATCTTTTCTTATCTTAGTACTTTTTAGTAAATATTATTTTTATATATTATTACGGTTATAGATTTTTCTTACTAGCTTAAAGCCTTTTTAGCGTATATCTCTAAGCTTCTTAGGGAGAGTTATAAGAAGCGCTAAGTAGGTTTTTCCTTAGTTAGGATATATTAGGGGCTATTAAAGCCTCTCGGAGAATATATTATAAGGTAAAAATATACCTTTTTTAAGTCTAAATTATTAAATTAGTCTAACTATACTAAGATTATTCTACTCTTATCTAAGCTATATAAAAAGCTATAAGAGCGCTTAAAATATAAGAATTAGCTTATAATATACGTAGCCTTCGCTAGCTTTCTTTAAAGCTTTAATAAAGTATTTAGTTCTAGGAATATTCCTAACGCGCTAGTTAATTTACCGCCTCCTTTTTCTACTAACCTAATAGATATCGTGTTTATATAATCTTATTCTAGCACTATTAAGCGCCGGTATTATTATTAGTATAACTAAATCGGTTATTTTAAGTATAATTATTTAAAGCTTCGTAGGTAAATAGGGATATTAAGGTTAGGGCTTTTTATAAGCAGAGTAGGGTAGTTAGTAGTAAATTCGGAGTATTTTAATTAAGGGGATAATAAGTAAAAAGGGATAAGTATATATTAAATATTATAGCTTAGGTAATTTTCGGCCTTATTACGTTACCTTATATAGGGATAGTCCGCGCGTAGCTTAGGCGCGTAGATTTATTAGTAAGTATATATTATAATTATATTACGCCTTAGCTTATAAACTAGCGCTAGCTATATATAATAATAAATATATAGCTAGCTTTATTATTTACTATAATCGGGGTATCCTCTAAGTTTCTTATAACTAATATAATATTATTTAATCTTATATATTAATTATATAAGTAAGTTTTTACTATTAATATATAAGTTTATTAATTTTTACTTTAAGCGGTATTATAATTCTAAGCTTATTAGAATTTTCCTTATAAAGATTAAGGTTTAATTCCTTAAGCTATAAGGGAGCTTTTCCGCCCTCTTATCCTTATCTTTATAGAGGCTATTAAGCTATTAGCTAGGGACTATATAAAGTATCTCGCTAGCGTAGTAGTACGTAACTTTTCTATCTTACGCTTTTACCTCTTTAGCTAGCTTAAAGAGGGGGCTATATAAGGGATTAGTTTATAACTAATTATAGCTAGATAAGAGGGATTATAGCGGATATATTTAGGTTTTCCTAATAGCGCTTAGTTATCGCGCGGGGTATATAGCTAGCTTAGGAGGGGGGCTTCTCTCCCCTCTCTTTCCTCTTTTCGATAGCTTTAATTATAACTTTACCTTAGCTTACTTTTATAATCGCCTTAGTGAGACCTTTATAGCGGCTTATTATATATTATAATAAAGGATAAGGTCCCTTTTTTTAAGGGTTTTAAAGCGAAGTTTATACTTATTATTATTATTTATCTTTTAAATAAAGCGTTATTAAGAGGTTATATCTTAAGCTTTAGCTTTTTCTATATCCTCTTTCTTCCTCCCTAGTATTTTTATATATATTATTAATAAATTAAATAGTTCCTATATCTTATCTTAGTTAATAAGGCGCTAAGTAAGATATTTAACTTTTAAAAGTAAAACCGGCTCTTATTTATAAATTAAGTAAAAAGTAAATATTTTATATAAGTTTATAATAGCTATATAACTAGCTAGGATAGCTTAAGGTAAAAACTTAACTTATTTCCTAAGCTATTTTTATAAGGGCTAAAAAGATTAATTAATACTTAACTTTAATAACTAAGTTTACCTTAAAGTTATACTTAAAAATAAGGATAACTTTTATACTAAAGCTTTTAAATATTATTCGAAATATAAATTTAATTTTAAAGCTATTATTTATTATAACTTTAAATAAAACTTTATAATAGTAAATAATTAAAAATATAAACTTTATTATAATAGTTATAATAAGGTCTCTTACTAATATAACCTTAACTTATTTAGTAAAGTTATTATATATTTTTAAGAGATATTTATACTTTTAATTAATTAGTATATATTAAGTATTTAAATACTTAAAAAGTTAACTAAAAGCTATTAAAACTAAGCGTTAAGTTATTAAAAGTTAAATTTTTAATAAATAAAGTAAGTTAAGATTTTATTTATTTATTTATTTATATACTAAAAACTTTATATTATCTAAAGCTTTTATAATATATTAAGTAAGAAAAATCTCTTAAAATAAAGTAAAACCCCCTAACTATAAAAGGAAAGCTTATTATACGGTTATATAAAAATATAGCGGTAGCTAGCAGCGATATAATATAATAAGCTTATTACCTAGGGGTAATCTTAAATAATATAAGAAAATAAGGTAAGGAGGGGAGTATAGAAAAAAGAAAGTTTATAAGGTATAGGGCGGAAAGAGCGGGGCGGTATAGCGTAGCGCGGGGCGGTGCGGGGCGGTACGGGGTAGTATAGGGCGGTATAAGGCGAGGCGGTATAGCGTAAGGTAGAGGAAGGAAAATCCGAAGGGGGGGTAAGGTAAAGTAGCGGGGTTGCCGCTTTATTATTTATTAGTAATTAAAAGGGGGGGGGCTATATCTTTTTCTTTTCTACCTCCTTTTTTCTTTCTTTTTTTTTCCTTTTATTATTTTTAGAAAAAGGTATATTTTTAACCCTCTCTCTTAACCTTTCCCCTCTTTTTAACCTTTATAATAAAAAGATAGTAATAATAGTTATATAGCTATATATTAATAAAGTAATAATATTATAATACTTAAGATTATCCGCGGAAAGCTTTATAACTTTCTTTATATTATATATATAGCTTAACTAATTAAATATAAGGTTTTATATTAAAAATAATAAAGTAAATAATACTATATTATATAATTATATATAAAGCTAATAAAGCGTAAAAGCTTTTAATTAGCTAGTTATTATAATTATATAAAAGCTTAATATAAATATTAAAAAGTAAATAAAGCTAAAAGCGGAGTTAAAGGCGGGGTTAAAGCTTAAATATTAACTAAGTTATAAATTTATTAAAATAAATTATATATAATAGCTATAAAGGCGGCTAAATATATTAATAAAGGAGGATAATTAAGTAACTTATAAGTTAATATAAAATAAAGTAAAGTAAAGTAAAGTTTAAAGCTAGTTAATAATAAATAATAAAAATAATTTTAAGCTAACTTATATTATATTTAAAAGCAGAATAAAGCGTTAAAGTTTTAACTTATTATAATAATATTATTAATTAAGGCTAGCGCCTTAGTAAGGGCGGCCGCTTTAATAGCTACTTTATTTACCTTTTTTATAACTATAATTACTAATCCTCCTTCTTAAAAGTTATATATATTAGTCTCGCTATATTTAAAGATATTTATTATAAGTAATAAAATAAATATTTATTATTATATATAGTTTCTAATCCTTTAATAAGAATATTATTTATAAAAATATTATATACTTTAGAGATAAGGTTAAATAGTATTTATTATATAACTTTTATAAATTAACTTACTAAGTTTATAGCTTTTATTAATATAGTATATTAATAAAAAAGATTAATTAATATTATAAAAGTTATATAATCTTAGCTTTTTAAGTTTAAAGGTATTTAATTATACCTTAAAAAAGGTTTAAAAGTATTAAAACCTTATATATTATAAATTATTTACAAAACTTCTTAGTATAAAAAGGTAAGTTAGCGTTTTATATAATATAGCTATTAAATATTATTATAAAGTTAATAAGCTAAACTCTTTTATTTTTCTTAGCTATTATTATATAATAATTATAATAAGAGGCGTAATTAGGTTTTTAAACTTTATATTATACCTTATTTCTAAGAAGTTTAACTATTTATAAGAGTATAGCTTTAGAGATATTAACCGGCTTTGCTTACTAAGCTTTATACTTAATAATTTTAAATATAATAAAAGGCGCGATTAATTAATTTATTTATCCTTTTCCGCTATAATCTTAAGCTAAGGCGGCCTCTTTATTAATAAGTATAAGATATAATATAGCTTATTTATTATTAAATAATATTATAGTTATTTATTTTTATATATTAACTAATTAATTAACAGTTAGTTTATAACTTTTTAAAGTTTTGAAGAATTTACTAGTAATACTTTTATTTAATAGCTTATTATTATAAATATCCTTTTTAATTATACTTTATTTTTTAGCTTTTTAGCTTTTTAGCTAAAATCGCCCTTTAAAATAGATTTATTTAAGTAAATATTATTATAAAGTATTTTCTTATTAGCTTTCTTTTTATATATTATATTTATAAAAGCTATTAATTAAAAGCGCGCTTTATTATTATTAGCTTTCTCTTATTAAATAATAAAGAGTATTTAAAAAGCTTTAGCTTATATTTCTATATCTCTTTTCTCTTTTAGTAAGTTTAAGATATTAGATAACGCTTTAGTTAATAAGGATAGTATTATAATATATTTCTAATTAGTTTATTATTTATTAATCTTATTTAAGTTTTAGTTAGTTATATTTTATTATTTATTAGCTTATATAATTATTTAATTACTTTTTCCGTTTTATATAATTTTATTTAAAATAAAGGAAACTAACTCCCTTTCTTAGTAAATTATTATCCCCTTAAGTGCTAACCTCTTTTCTTTCCCTTTCCCTATAAAAAGGGGCCCTAATCGCTATTAAGGAAAGTTACTATTATACCTAATAGCTAATATAAAAATATTAATCAAAACTAAGCTTAGGAATAGGATAAGCTATTTATTATTTTATATAGGTAAACTTATTATAAAAGTAATAACTTAAATTAATTTAAAAATATATAAAGTATAAAGACTCTTAATTTTTATTTAATAATAAAATATTAGCTAAGTAAGGCGGATAAGTAATATACTTAAGGTAAAAAGAATAAATATATTATTATAATAAATAAAAATCTAAATAAGTATATAAATAAGCTTTATAAAAATAATAATATTTATAATAGCTATTAACTAAGTTAATTTCTTATTAAAAGATATTATATTAATAAAGATAAGGCGGTACTTAAGGTTAAATTCGCAGGTATAGTAAGAGGTAATAATATTTATTTTAGCCCTTATATTATAAAATACTAATATAAGGGTAATATCTATATTATTAATACGGACTTATATATAAAAAGGTTTTATATTATCTTTAATATATTAAAAAATTAGATATATATATAAGTACTAAGGGGTCTAAGCGTAAGTATTAGAGGAAACTTAAAGCTTTTAAGGATAAGAATTTCTAAGTTTATAATATAGTTTTCCCTATTTTCTTTATAAATAACCTCCTTAAGAATATAATAATTAAATAGTTTTATTAAAATAAAATTATTTTTAAGAAAGATAAGATTTATATTTAGCCTAGCGTAAATATTATTAAAGGAAAATATAAAGCTATAATTAAAAAGGTAGTTTATATTTTTAAGAATTATAATAATATTAATAATACTAAAGCTATTATAATTAGTTAAAAGCTAATTAATTAGTTTTTTTAATAAAGATTTTATTAATTTTAAAAGTTTTATAATTAAAGTATTTAGCCTTATTAGCTAATATTTAAAAGACCTTAATATTAAGCTTTAAGTTTATTATAATTAAGTTTATTAAGCTAATAAAAACTTTCTTTCTAATAATCTTATTTATAATTAAGTTAGTAATCTTATTATATTAATCGGTAATTTTTACTTTAAAGCGTAAGTAAGTAGCGGCTAAAAAAGCTTTATCTTAAGTTTTTTTAATTTAATAATAGTTTATTTTTATAATATAAGTATAAGTATAAGTAGTTAGTATTAGTTTACTAATTAATTATAAAATATTAAAAAGGGAAGGGGTTTAAGAGACTTTACTATTAGTTATATTATTTTTAACTTTTAAGCGCTTAAGCTTATAAGCGTTAATTATAGCTTAAATATAGTTAATTCTAATTATTTAATTTAATACTCCCGAGTCCTATTATATAATAATAAAAGATATAATAAATATTAAGATTTTATTTTTAAATAGTGCTAGAAGGGTTTATTTAATTATATTATTATAATCTATAAAGGCTAAAATTATCTTTTATTCTTTTTTATTTAAAAACTAATTATTATTATTAAAAATAAAGCTTTTAATTTCCGAGATTAAGTCTAATATAAAGGATCCTAGCTAGTTCGTAACTTAATAAATTAAAGAATATCTAATATAGCTTCTTACTTTAAGAAATTTATAAGGATAGCTTAGTAATATAATAATATAAAAAGTATATAATTTAAAAAAAAGCTCTCTAGTTCTTAATTTATAATATATAAAGCTTAGTTTCTTATTATAAGTTACTAGAAAATAGTTATTAGTATAGTAAGTAAGTTTATAATAATAATAATACTTATAACCCTTTTTACTTAAGATTATATTAATATTTAATTTATTATTAGATTTATTAGTTCCGCGCGTTATAATATTATTAATAATAAAAGGTTTACCTTACTAAGTTTTATAAGTTAAGGTATTTTAATTCTTAACCTTATTAGTTAAGTTATAAATATAATTTTATATTTTAGCTAAGTTAATAAAAGAGTACTTATCTATTTAGCTAAGTTATTAATAATCGCGCCTTTAGAGTTATTATATTATTCTTTATTAATAGTTTTTATATAAGTTTTTTTATAAATTCTTTTTAGTGTTAGTAGCCGCTTTTCTTCCGGAAAAAGTTTAATAGCTTTTTTCTAATTATAGCGAAGCTTTTAATTATAAAGATTAATAATAAGCTAATAATATAAATCTTTAAGATAAGGCTTTAGATAACTTTAAATACTTTTTATAAGCTAGCTATAAGGTATAGCTGCTATATTTTTATAAGTAGAATTATTTCTTTTAAAAATTCTATCCTAAACTTTTTTTAGTAAAGTATAAAAATATTTCCGGATTTAATAATAATAAGCTTATAATTAGTTTTATACTTTTAACTATAAAAATAGTTATAAGTTTAAATCTAATTAAAGACTTATTTTATAATTTTAAGTTTCTTTATATTATAGTTCCTAATCCTTTTATTTAAAGTACTTTTTTAAGCTAAGTTTAATACGCTATAGTATTTAATTATAATATTCTTAGCTACCTCCTAAAGCTAGTTTTTAGTTAGGATCTTTATATTTATTACTTTTTATTATTAATATAATCTTTAAGCTATTTAATTATTATAATATTTAAATATTTATATTTTTTATCTTTCTTTTTAAGTAATTAAGGAATTTAATTTTATTCTAGCTAGTAAACTTTATAATAAGCGGTAAGGCTAGCTAAATATTAGTAATTTAAGTTTTCTTAATTATTTTATTCTTAGGAGTTATTATCTTAATTTTTATATTATTAAAGCTAGCTAAATAAGTTTTATTAATTATTTAAGTTATTTTTTTAGAAGAATAAAGCGTATAAATCTTAGAAGGGTAAGGTAATTAGTTTTATAATAAAATAATATTTTATTATAATATAGCTATTTTAAAAAAAGAAAAGAAAAGAATAATATTTTTTAGATAATCATATAAGCTTAAGAGGAAATAAGGAATAAAAGAGTTTAAACGCTAAAGTAAAAAAGTTTATAAAAAATAAAAATAAGCTAAAAAAATATATATAAAATTAATCTACTTAAAAAGACTATTTATAAGCTGCTAATATTATATTATAATAATAATTAATTATCGATTAAATAGTTATAGTTATTTAGTACTTTAAATCTCTTTCTTAAAAGAGTAATATTCCTAAAAATAAGCTAGTAAAATAATATTATAGTTTTTACTTATAGTTTAGATTTAATTTAGCTATTATTTTTCCTATCTAATATAAGGGTATTACCTTATAAGTAGTCTTAGTAATAATTTATTATATTAAATAACTGCTACTTTTTTACTAACCCTTACTTTAGTTATAATTTTATAAATAACTAGCTTATATTTAAAAGTAAAGCTCTTTTTGCTAGTATTAAGGATATAACTTACTTTTTAACCTTTTAATTAGTTTATTATAATTTATAAGGAGTAGTTATTATCTTAATATTACCTTTTTTAGTTATTAAGCTTATTAGATTACGCCCTAAAGATTAGTTTTAGCAGGGGAAGAAAAATACTCTAAGTAAGCGTAATAAATACTTAAGGAGCGTAACTTTTTAAGTAATTAGAGTCTTTAACTAATATAAAGGGGGATCTCTAGCTATAAAAAAGGGGCTGAATAATTCTTTATAAGGAAGATAATAAGAAGTTAATTATTTATATAAAAATAAAAGAAGAAAAGGAGAAGAAGATAGGATCTATTTAATTAAATATTAAAAACTTTAAAATAAGTATTTAAATTAATAATTTAAGGTATAAAAGTATAAGGTTTAAAATCAAGTTATAATTTTATTTAGTAAAGTTTTTATTATAAGTTCTTTCTAAAACTTAATTTATAATATATAATTTTTATAATAGCTATAAAGTTTATAATTAATATTTATTATAATTACTTTAAAGCTTTAAACTTAGAGTAAAATAGCTATAAAGTTAGAATAAATTATAAGTTATTACTTATATTACTTAGAAACTTATTTTTTAATAGTTTTTTTTAGCGCTTTAGCTATAATTATAGCTTATATAAGAGAAATTCCGCTTCCCCCGGAGCTATAAAAAAAGAGGAAACCGCGGCTATAATAGCTAAAAAGATATTATTAACTAATAAAGTTAGAATAAAGGGGGCACCTCCCCGAACCCTTTTAGACTCTGCTATTTATTTAATAATTATTTATATAAAGATAAAAGCGTCTTTTAAAATAATTTTATTAATATTTACCTTAGCTTTTAATAAAGTAATAAGTATAATAAACTTTTAAGTTTAAGATTATTACGATTTAAAGTAAAGCTATATTCCGGGTAAAAACTTTTCGCGGTTATAATTAACTTATATAGCGTTACTCTCCCCTTTAAAGTTACTCTAAGCGCGGCTAGCTATCGCTATAAGGTAATAAAGGGAGCGGAGTTTATTTATAATATAAAAATAAGAAGTCTATATCTGCGTTATTATAAGCGCGGAATTTGTAAAATATATAAAAGTTAGTATATTTAAACTAAAAGTTTTAGTTTTATATAAGTAAATATTAAAATAATTAAAGTATTTTCTTTCCCACTTTAAACTTTATATATAACTCCTTTTAATATATATTAATTAGTATAGCGCTACTTATAATTACTTTTAAAAAAGATATATAAAACCTTTTTTTAATTCTTAAATTTAAAGACTTTTTAAACGCTTTAAGCTTTAATATTATAACTTATAAACTTATCGCTTTAGTATAAGAAATATAATAATAAGCGTAAGTTATAGCTAAGAAAATATATAATAAGTAAAAGATTTAAGCTAATAAGAAATATTACTTAGTAAATTTTATTATTAATAATAAAATATTCTTTAGCTAGAAAAGCTTTTTTATAACCGCTTTTATAATATATTTTAATATATAATAATTAAGACTTTTTATAACTATAAAAAAATAAAAGTTTAATTATATTTTTAACTTATTAAATAGTTATTAGATAATAAATTTATTTTACGTTAATTATTTTTAGAAAGCTATTATAAATCCCTTACTTAGCTAAAAAATACTTTTTATAAAACTAGAAAATATTAATAATATATTAAAATAAAAAGGAAATTAGATTTTTTAATCTTATATTATAAAATAATACTATTAGTTAAAATACTAAATTTATTAATATAGTTATAACTTAAACTAAATATAATATTTTATTAAGAATTTTTAATATATATTAATAGCTTTTAAAGAATTTTATAATTACTTTTTAGTATAATAGTCTTACTAAGAGTGCGATACTAAAGTAAGCTAAAAAGGAGTTATAATTAAAGCTATTAAAGAGAGGAAGGAGAGGGGAGAGAAACCCCCCTCTTAAGCTAGCTATATACCCCGCGTAATAACTAAGCGCTATTAGGAAGACCTAAATATATCCGCTATAATCCCCCCTATCTAGCTATAATTAGTTATAAACTAATCCCTTATATAGCCCCCTCCTTAAACTAGCTAAGGAGGTAAGAGCGTAAAATAGAAAAGTTACGTATTATTACGCTAATAAGATACTTTATATAATCCCTAGCTAATAGCTTAATAGCCTCTATAAAGATAAGGATAAGAGGGTAGAAAAGCTTTTTTATAGCTTAAGGAATTAAACCCTAATCTTTATAAGGAAGATTCTAATAAGCTTAGAATTATAATATTACTTAAAGTAAGAAAAAATAAACTTATATATTAGTAGTAAAAACTTACTTATATAGCTAATATATAAGATTAGATAATACTATATTAATTATAGGAAGCTTAGAAGATACCCTAATTATAGTAAATAGTAAAGCTAGCTATATATTTATTATTATATACTATTAGCGCTAGTTTATAAGCTAAGGCGTAATATAATTATAATATATACTTATTAATAAATTTACGCGCTTAAGCTACGCGCGGACTATTCTTATATAAGATAATATAATAAAGCTAGAAATTACTTAGGCTATAATATCTAGCGTATATTTATCCCTCTTTACTCGTTATCCCCTTAATTAAAATACTCCGAATTTACCTCTAATTACCCCGCTCCGCTTATAAAAAGCCTTAACCCTAATATCCCTATTTACTTATAAAATTTTAAATAGTTATACTTAAAATAACTAATTTAATAATACTAATAATAACGCTAGCGCTTAGTAATATTAGAATAAGATTATATAAATAAAATATTTATTAAGTTAATAAAAAGGGGGGGCGGTAAATTAATATATATATTAGGAATATTCTTAAAATTAAATACTTTATTAAAGCTTTAGAGAAAGCTAGTAAAGGCTATATATATTTTAAGCTAGTTTTTATAATCTAAGCGCTCTTATAACTCCTTATATAGCTTAGATAAGAGTAAAATAATCTTAGCGTAATTAGATTAATATAATAGCTTAGCTTTAAAAAGAGAAAACTTCTACTTTATAATATATTCTTTAAGGGCCTCTAATAGCCCCTAATATATCCTAATTAGGGAAAAACCTATATAGCGCTTTTTATAACTTTTCTTAAGAAGCTCGGAGATATATACTAAAAAGGCTTTAAGCTAAAAAGAAAAATCTATAGCTATAATAATATATAAAAAGAACGTTTACTAGAAAGTGCTAAGATAAGAAAAAACGTAATAAAACTAGGACTTAGGCTCCCTAATTATAGCTCCGTTAATAGTAAATTTAGTATATATAATAGCTAGCTAAGAATCTAAGCTAAAATAAGCTAAGAGCGGCTTTAATATAGGTAAAATTTAATAGTATTCTATACTAAAATCTTACTTTTACGTTTAGTTAATAGTAAAAAGAGCTTTAATTAATATAATAGTCTTACTAAGAGTATAATATTAAAATAAGCTAAAAAGGAGTTATAATTAAAGCTATTAAAAAGAGGAAGGAGAGGGGAGAGAAGCCCCCCTCCTAAGCTAGCTATATACCCCGCGCGATAACTAAGCGCTATTAGGAAGACCTAAATATATCCGCTATAATCCCCCTTATTTAGCTATAATTAGTTATAAACTAATCTCTTATATTTAGCTATTATTAACTTATTAGTTAATTTTTAATATTAAATTAAAGCTGCTATTATAAATTATAAATATAAGAATAATAACTAAGATAATATTATAATTTTTTAAAATATTCTTTTATATTATAAATATTATTAATTTTAGAAAGTATAATAAAATCTTTACTAAAAGGTAATATTATACGCTAATACTTTTAATAATTTCCTTTAAATATTTTATAGTAATTTCTAAAAATTTCTAATTATAATTATATAACTTTTAAAAACCTTATTATAAAATTACCTAAAAAACTTTAAGGGAAATAATTACGAAATATAATTACTTCCTTATTAGGATTTTACTATACCCTCTCTTATCTTTATTAGTATATACTTTTATATATTTTATTAAAATTTTACTTATAAAAGTTTTTCTCTTTTTTCTTTTTTTCTCCTTAGCTTAGAATCTTTATTTATAATATTAATATAATTATTTACTTAATATATTCTAGCTATAATAATTATAGCTTAAGAATATATTAAGTAAATAATAATATTAATATTATAAATAAAAACTCTAAGCTAAAGAGAAAGGAAAGAAAAGAGAGAAGAACTCTTATAAATAAAATACTAGTAAAATATATAAAGGTATATATTAATAAGTATAAGAAAAAGTATAGTAAAATCTTAGTAAAAAAGTAATTATATTTTCTAGTAATTTCCCTTTAATTCTTTTTAGGTAATTTTATAATAAGATTTCTAAAAATTATATAAATATAATTAAAAATCCTTAGAAATAATTATAAAATATTTAAAGAAAATACCTATAAGTATTAGTATATAATATTACTTTTTAATTAAGGTTTTAATATATTTATTAAAATTAATAATACTTACTATATAATAAAATATTTAAGAAAATTATAATATTATTTTAATTATTCTGCTTAAAATTATAATTTACTATAATAGCTTTAATTTAATATTAAAAGTTAATAAGTAAGCTAGCGATAGCTAGAAAATAGTTATAAAATTCTTTAAAAGCTATTAATATATATTAAAAGTTCTTTATAAAATATTATATTTTATTAAAATTATAATTATATTAATAAACTTAATATTTTAACTAATAGCGTTATTTTATAATATAAAATTTAAAAAAAATTTAATTAACTATTTATTTTAATAAATTATTAATATTTTCTAATTTAATAAAAAGCGTCTTTTAGCTAAGTAAAAAGTTTATAATAGCTTTCGAAAAATAATTAGCGTAAAATAAGTTTAGTATCTTATAGCTATTAAATAAGTTAAAAATATAGCTATAGCTTTTTTTTAATAATTATAAAAAATATTAATTATTATATATTAAAGTATATTATAAATATAATTATAAAAAAACTTTTATAGCTAAGAAATATTTTATTATTAATTATAAAATTTACTAAATAATATTTCTTATTAGCTTATATATTTTATTTACTATACGCTTTTCTTATAATAGCTTAAGCTTATTATTATATTTTTTATATTTAAGTAATAAGTTTATAAGTTATAGTAATAAGGCTTAAAGCGTGTAAGGTATTTTTAGGGCTAGGGACTAAAAGGGGGTTTTATATATCTTTTCTAAAAGTAATTATAAATAATATTATATTAATTAACGCGTGCTAAAAAGAGTTATACGCGAATTTTAAAGTAAGAAAGAAAATACTTTAATTATCTTAATATTTATTTATATAAAACTAAAGCTTTTAGTTTAATTATTAATTAATTGTTTTTATATTTCTTTATATTTAAAAATAAAGGGCGCTATTATAATAATATTTAATACTAATTAGCTAATTAATTTTATAAAGAAATTTTAAAATAAATAAGCTAGTTTAATAGTAGTAATAGATATACTTTAAGAAAAATAACGCTAGACTAAAATAATATATTATTAGGGGGTTATATAAGCTATTATTAAATAGTCCCTAAAGTTTTTTTTAGTTCTTAAATATTTTTATAAATTAAAACTTTAAAAGTAATAATAATAAAATAAAGGTTATTATTAAGTATATAGTATAGTTAAGTTTCCCTTATAAAAGAAAAGAATTAAGTAAAAATTAGCACTTTACTTATTACTTTATTAAAAGCTAAAGTAAATATTAATAAGATTATTTTAAGAGATACTTTTATCTTTATATAAGTAATTATTAAATAAATAGCAGAGTTTAAAAGGGTTCGGGGAGGTGCCCCCTTTATTCTAACTTTATTAGTTAATAATATCTCTTTAGCTATTATAGCCGCGGTTTCCTCTTTTTTTTATAGCTCTAGGGGGAGCGGAATTTCTCCTATATAAGCTATAATTATAGCTAAAGCGCTAAAAAAAACTATTAAAAAATAAGTTTCTAAGTAATATAAGTAATAATTTATAATTTATTCTAACTTTATAGCTATTTTACTCTAAGTTTAAAGCTTTAAGGTAATTATAATAAATATTAATTATAAACTTTATAAGTAAAGCTAAGCTTTTATAATAATAAAACTACTTAATAGCGAGATTATAATAATATTCTAAAATATTATTTATAAGCTTTAATTTAATTTAAAATAGCTTTATATTACTTTTAAGGAAAAAGTATACTTAATTAATAAATATATACTCTTATCGTAAAAAGGGTATTAGCGTAAGCTTTATAATAAAATAGTAAGGAAGCTTTTTAGAAAAAGATTAAATTATTAAATAAAATCTTAGTAATATAATTATATATAAAGAGATATTATTCTAAAACTTAGCAAAGTTTCTTAATAATTATTATTAATAATATAGTAAATATAAACTAGATTTATAATAAAAATATAATAATATAAGCGGAGATTTTTAACGCTAAATTATATATATTAAAAGTCTAACCTTAGTAATATTGTAAGTATTACTAATTCGGATATATTACTAAATATTATATAATAAAGCTATAATATAATAAATACTTTATTACTTTATATATAAAAAGCGAGTTTACTTACTTTATAGCTTATAAGAAAAGATTATATTATTACTTTTTTTATTAGGGGTTCTACTTTAAGTAAAGTTAACTTTACCTTAAGATAAGAGCGGTATAAGATTAAGTAAAGGACGCGTATATTACTTAACCCCGAAGGTTTATAAATTAAAGCTTTATATATACCGCCTCTTCTCCCCTTTTAGCGCTAACTAGAAATTAGTAATAACTAAAGCGGAAACGCTAGAAAGCGAATATAATAATACCCTCTTTTTTAACTCTAATTCCGCACTTATCCGCGGCTTTACTATAATAATCTAGCCGCTTTATAAAACTAGCTATTATAAAGTTTATTATAAAATAATAAAACCTTTATATATACTTAAGCTATATTAATAAAGCCTTAATAAATTAAATTATTAAGGCTATTTTAATTAAATACGGGGATTTAATTTATAGCGATAAAAACGGCTAAGAGGATAAGTAAGCTATATAGACTCCGCACCGGACCTAGTTTACGCGTACTCTTACTACCGCGGAGTCCGCTTTAGCGAAAGTATTAGCTTTTAAATTATTAGTTAATACCTAACTTATTAAATATATAAAATACCAGGTGCGGATAAGGTTTAACTTAAAGCTAAGGTAACGCTTAAAGGGAGGGTTTTACTCTAAGTTTTCTAGTTTTTCCCCCTTTTAGAATATATATAAGATAGTTCTAAGCTATATAAAGTATATTAGTATATTAAATTATTATTATTATTATTATTATTTAGTTTAAATATTAGTTAGTTATTTTTATGTTTTCTTATATTAAAAAGTAAAGGGCGCTATTATAATAATATTTAATATTAGTTAATTAATTAATTCTATTAAGAAATTTTAAAATAAATAAGCTAGTATTATTAGTAATTTATATATTTAATATATTAAAAAGATAATAAAGTTATGAAAAATAGTATCTTATAAGTACTTTAGCTATATTATTCCTTTTACTTAGTAATAGAATAATAATCTTACTTAGCTTATAAATAAAAGTTTAAATATAATTTTATTTAAAATAGTTTTTAAATATTATTTTCCTATTATAAGTAATATATTCTTATATAAATATTAAAATAAGTAAAAGGTATAATAAACTTAAAGTCTTATCTTATAGTATTTTATTCTTTTAATATTTAAAATAATTATAAATATATTAATATATATTTTATTCTATTATAAGCTAATAAAAGCTTTATAAAAATATTTAAATAGTTTTATTTTACTTATTATAAGTAAATATAGCTAGCTTATATATATTTTAAATTAAAGTAATATAAAGGAAAATTCACTTTTAATTATCCTATTTAAGTATTATAAGGAGATTATTATAGAATCTAAAGTTTTAGCTTATATTTTTTTCTTAGATTAGTTATATTACCTCCGCCTCTAATAAGATAAAGTTTTTTATAAGGCGGATTAGGGTATTTATAAAAGTTAAAATTAGGGCTTTAAATTTAAAGCTTTTTAGGGGAATTATTATAAGCGTTTTTTCTTTCTTCTTATAAGCTTTAATAGTTAAGAGCTTAGCTATTTTATATAAAAAAGTATTAGTAGCTATATTTAGCTAGCTAAGTTAGTATAAAAAATAAATATTAAATTAAGTAAGAAAATTAAACTATTAAACTTAATAGATAGAAAGTAATTTTTTATTATAAAATAAATTAAAGCTTTATAATTCGTTATTATATTAAACCTCTAACTAAGTAATTTTAAGTAGAAATATTTAAGCTTTATATAATAATAAAGAGTTTATAGTTTTAAATTAAGTAAATATATTTAGCTAAGTTTATTATTTTTAAAAGTAAACTTATAAGTTTTTATATTTAATTATCTTATTATTATTAAAATATACTAGTAGTAATATTCTAGAAAGCGTAAATCTTAAAGTATATTAAGAGTTTTAAATAAAAAAAGTAAATACTAGAGCTTATATAGCTTACTCCTTTATTTTATTAAAAGCTTCCTTTTATTTTAATCTAAGCTTAAAAGCTATATCTTTTTAAGAGATAATTTAAGGGCTTAGCAGCGGTATTAATATAATAATAAAAGATTTAGATAAAATTATAAAATCTTATAAATAAGTAAATAGCTTTATAATTTATAAATTTTTAAATTTTAAATTTAAACTACTTATACTTTATAAAAGTATATACTTATTACTTAGCTTATATATAATAATATATTAAAGTAATTAATTTCTATAATATTAAACTTGAATTTTTAAATATTCCCTTATAAGTTTACTTAGTAAAAGTATTAGATTATTTTCCGGTATTTTTTTTAATATTCCTTCTTTTTACTATTTAAGTAAATTAATATATTATTAGCATATACGCTTATTTAATAGTTAAGAAAATTATAAAGTTAAGCGTTAATAAAATTTAACTAAGTAAGCTTTACCTTAAAGCTAAATAGGAGAACAAGCTAGCAGAATATATTAAACTTTATATAGAAAGCTATAAAATGTTTAAAATTAAGGTTAAAATAAAGATAATAAAATACTTAAATAATATTAATTTTTAAGAACTGTTTTACCTCCTTATAGCTAAATATTATATTTTCTAAGGAAAAAGTAAGTAAGATTTAACTTTTTAAATAGTTATTTATTTATCGGTAATTAATATAAAACCGCTAAGCTATTAAATATAGCTTTAGTATAAAAAAAATAAAGGTAATAAAAAGATTAATATTTAGCTTAATAAACTTAATTTAAAGTAAATAGTTTCTTTTCTAAAAATAAGTATTTTATAAGCATTTTATAAAAAAGAGGTTTTATTAAGTTTAAAAGCTTTTTAAGTTTTAAAGTAATATTATAGCTAAGTTAAGGATTAATAAAAATATAAGCTTCCTTTTTACTAAAAAATCTTTAAGGTATATAAAAGCTAAGAGAATTATATTATATATATAAGTAATATACTTAAGCTTTTCTTTTTAAAAGAATAAGATTTCCTATCTTATATATATATAGCTAGCAAAGCTTAGCTTTATAATTATAATTATGTTATTATTATTTTTTATTATTATAAAAATTATAAGTATTAGCGGAGTTATCTTTTCTTATTATATATAATAAAGGTTTTATTATATTTAATAAATAAGTTATTCTCTTAATATATTCTTATTTATATTATTAATTTCCTAGTAAATCTAAGTTAAATTTTAAGCTAGCTTTTTTTTTATAAGCTATATAAAGTTGTTTTTTTTATAAACGCTAAAGAATTTAATATTTATACTTATCTTAATAAAGAAGGCGGTTCCGGCGTTTAGTATTTACTTAAATAGCTAAATTTAGATTTCTAATAAAAAGGGGTTTTTTTAATAATAAGATTAAGGGCAAGTATTTAATAAAAGTTAGTAAGTTATTTAGCTAAACTAGCTTTTAAGCTATATAGTTAAGTAATAACTTTTTTTTAGCTATTTAAAATAAGCTAATAAAGAGATCCTAAGCGTAGTTAGTTATTTAGTAAATTTCCTAAAGAAAATACTATTTATTAATTATTAAGATAACGATTAAATACTTATAAACTAAGCTAGCTTAGCGGCTTTAAAAATTAATAAAGGGAATAGGATAAATAAGGATAAGCTTAGCGCTTAGGCGTTTTATTATTTACTTTATAAAATAATAACTAACTAAAAGATAAGTATTTATTTTAATATTATATAAGGTAAAGGTATAAAAAGTAATATTATTAACTTAAACTTAACTATTAATAGTAACTAACTTTTTTATTTTCTATCTTATATATAATATTTTTAAGATTATTAAAAAGCCTTATAATAATTTTACTTTTTTCTTAAATTAGAGTTATTTAATCGAATAAAGTTAGGCGAGGGCGTCTAAAGTTTATAAACTCTCTTTATTTTTTATTAGTTAGGATAATTTTTAGTTATATAATCTTTCTTTTTATAAATAAAATAAGTATTATTTTCTTAATAAACTTTCTTTTTATCCTCGCTTAAAAGCTAGCCTTTTTAGTATAAAGTTATAATTATAATTATAATTTTTTATTATATTATTAAAGTTATTTTATTACCTTTATAAGCTTTTTATATAGCTTCTTATAAATAACTTTTAACTAGCTATATATTCTACAGATTCTATACTTATAGTAACGCGGATATAGACCTCTTATTCTTATATTATAAGCGGACTTCGCTCTTTCTGTTACCTTATAGCGATAGCCTTAAGCCGCGCCCGGAGCGACTTTAGGGGGGAGGGTAACATTATATAAGTTAATCGTAACCGCGAAAATTTTTCACTCGAAATATAGCTTTATTCTAAATTATAATAAACTTAAACCTAAAAGTTTATTATACTTTTTACCTTATTAAAAGCTAAGGTAAATATTAATAAGATTATTT
This sequence comes from Ophiocordyceps camponoti-saundersi (nom. inval.), assembly GCA_003339415.1. Lineage (NCBI taxonomy): Eukaryota > Fungi > Ascomycota > Sordariomycetes > Hypocreales > Ophiocordycipitaceae > Ophiocordyceps > Ophiocordyceps camponoti-saundersi. The sequence continues at coordinate 68,975 of PDHQ01000175.1, forward strand.
TAGGGGTTTAAAATAATTACTCTTAAAAAAAGGCTAAATTATAAGTACTTAGCATTAATAGTAAAAGATAACTTATACTTATTAGAAAAAGAAAAAGTATAATATTAGCTTAGATATCTTTATTCTTATTTTAGCTTTTTTAAAAAGATTAAAGTTATTTTAAGTAAAAAGTAGTGCTAACTTATATATATATAAGAATAGAAAAAATATTATATAAGCTTATTAATAAAAAGTTTAACTTTTAGAAAAAGTTAATTTAGAAAGAGTTTTTTATATATAAATTATATATTAATATTAAAAATTATAAGTATTTTCTACTAATAAAAAAATAAAATAAGTAACTAAAGTAAAGTAAGATATTAATAAAAAAAAGGGCGCTTATAGCTTATATTTAAGAAAAATTACTAATAAGTTAAGATTTAAGAAAGAAATAAAGTTATAAAAAGGAAAAAAATAAGAATATTTAATAGCTTTATTACTTTACTTAAAATAAAAAAGTATAATAAAAATAAAAATAATAATATAAATAATTATATATATAAGTATATAAATATATAAATATATAAATATATAAATATATAAAAATATAAAAATATAAAAATATAAATATATAAATATATAAATATATAAATATATAAATATATAAATATATAAATATATAAATATATAAATATATAAATATATAAATATATAAATATATAAATATATAAATATATAAATATATAAA
>PDHQ01000176.1:0-69060 GCA_003339415.1 Ophiocordyceps camponoti-saundersi (nom. inval.)
ATAATAATAATAATAATAATAATAATAATAATAATAATAATAATAATAATAATAATAATAATAATAATAATAATAATAATAATAATAATAATAATAATAATAATAATAATTAATATAAAAAAGGAAAAAAAAATAAAAAGCTTAAGCGTAGGGTAATTTATAAGTAAAGTTACTAACTTATTAATTATTATACGCTAGCTCTTATAAGGATTTCCTCTAAATATTTCCTAAGGATTTTTAAAAATTCCTAACTATACTTATATAACTTTAGAAACCTTATTATAAAATTATTTAGAAAAGACTTTAGGGGAAATTACTAGGAAATATAACCGCTTTTTTACCGGATTTTACTATACCCTTTCTTATATTTATTAGCACGTGCCCTTATATATTTTACTAAGATTTCGCCTATAAGAGTTTCTCTCTCTTTTCCTCCTTTTCTCCTTAGCTTAGAATCTTTAGTTATAATATTAATATTATTATCTACTTAATATATTTCTAAGCTATAATATTATTCTAAGCTTATATTTTACTAATAAGTAATTAATAAATATATATTAGATTTTTATATCCTTATATTAAATATAAAAAAACTTATATATAACTTATAATTATAACTAGCTTTAAAGTATATATTTAAAGCCCTTAACTAAACTTTTAAGTAATTAAGAAAACTCGCTTTAAAAACGCTAAATTTTATAATAAAATAAGGTTTTAGTAGAAATTAAACTGAAACTATAGCTACCTTTTTTTAAAATATTACTAATATAATTATATTATAAAAGTAATATATAGAGATAATATAATTATAAGCGTAAATTATAAAATTTTAAAGTTAGTTAATTAAGAAAATTAAAATTTAGATATAAAAAAAACTTTTTAAAAAATATTAACTATATTTAAGATAAGTAAAAAGATATTTATCTTAGTTAAAAAAGCTACTTAGGATATTTTTACGCTAATTATTTTAGTAAGATAGCGAAACCTCTTTTATTTTAACATTATAACAATTTATTATAAAAAGGTAAGTAAGTTTTTAAGTAAAAAGGAGGATTTAAATACTTTTCTTAGAAACTTAAAAGATAAGATAAAATTTAATAAGATAATTTTCTATTATAAATAAAATAAGATAGGTATTTTATTTCGTACTTTAAAAGAAAAAGCTTATAGATTATTAGAAACTTAATATAACTTAAAAAAACGCTTTTTTTCTAAATTAGCTAAAATAGTATAGTATTTAAAGTCCGCTTATAGAAATCTAAATAAATTTATAAAAGCTATAAACTAGCTTTATAAATTAAACTTTTCCTTAACTAATAAGTAAAAAATCTAAGAGTTTCTTATTAAGTTTAACTACCTTACGATTAAAACCTAAGTTCTCTTAGCTTATATTAAATATATATTTTAAGATTATTTACTTACTAACCTTAACCTAAGCTTTCTTACGAAAGCTAAAGATTTATATATAATATATAAAGAATTTTATAAGTATATGAAAAACGCTATAATTTACTAGAAACAGGAATTTACTCACTAAAAAGCTATATAAAAAGCTTACTAAAATAATAAAATAGCTTTAGTAATATAAAAAAAGATTATAATTATAATTATAACCTTATATTAGAAAGGCTAGCTTTTAAGTAAAAATAAAAAGAAAGTTTACTAGGAAAATAGCACTTATTTTATTTATAAAAAGAAAAGCTATATAGCTAAGAATTACCTTAACTAATAGAAAATAAGGAAAGTTTATAAAGTTTAAATACCCTCGCTTAACTTTATTTAATTAAATAACTTTAATTTAAGAAAAAAGTAAAATTATTATAAAGCTTCTTAATAATTTTAAAAATATTATATATAAGATAGAAAGTAAAAGAGTTATTTACTATTAATAGTAAAGTTAAAGTTAATAATATTATTCTTTATACTTTTACCTTATATAATATTAGAGTAAATATTTATCTTTTAATTAGCTATTATTTTATAAAATAAGTAGTAAAGCGTTAAATTACTAAGCTTATTTTTATTTATCTTATTTTTTTTATTAATAAGTAATTTTTTCCCTAATAAATCTGCTAAGTAATTAACTATATCTAAAATCTCTTTATTAGCTTATTTTAGATAGCTAAGAAAAAGTTATTACTTAACTATATAGCTTAGAAATTAGTTTAGCTAAATAACTTACTTATTTTCCTTAAATACTTATATTTAATCTTACTATTAAAAAAGCCTTTTTTTATAAAAATCCGGATCTAGCTATCTAAATAAATACTTAACGCCGGAACTACTTTTTTTATTAAAATAAGCGTAAATATTAAATCTTTTAGTATTTATAAAAGAAAAAAAACTTTATATAACTTATAAAGGAAAAGAAGCTAGCTTAAACCTTAACTTAGACTAATTAGGAAACTAATAATATAAATAAGGATATTTTAAAAAAATAGCTTCTCCGCTAAATATAATAAAACCCTCGCTTTATATAATAAAAAAAATAACCTTATTAATATTTATAATTTCTATAAAACTAAAAAATAATAAGAACTTAATTATAATTATATAGCTAAGCTTAGCTAGCTATATATATATATAAAATATAAAATTTTATTCCTTTAAAAAGAAAAACTTAAGTATATTACTTATATATATAATATAATTCCTTTAGCTTTTATATACTTTAAAAGGTTCTTTAGTAAGAAAGAAGCTTATACTTTTACTAATCCCTAACTTAGCTATAATATTACCTTAAAACTTAAAAAGCTTTTAAATCCGGTAAAACCTTTTTTTATAAGATATTTATAAAATACTTACTTTTAGAAAAGGAAACTATTAATTATTTACTTAAGATTAAGTTTATTAAGCTAAACGCTAATCTTTACGCCGCCTTTATTCTATTCGTGCTAAAGCTATATTTAATAGCTTAGCTCTTTTATATTAATTACTAATAAATAAATAATTACTTAAAAAGTTAAATCTTACTTCCTCCTTTTTTAAAAAATATAATATTTAGCTATTAGGAGGCGAAATAATTCTTAAAAGTTAATATTATTTAAATATTTTACTATTTTTATTTTAACCTTAACTTTAAGTACCTTATAGCTTTCTATATAAAATTTAATATATTTTATTAGCTTATACTCTTATTTAGCTTTAAAATAAAGCTTACTTAATTTTTAAATTTTATTAATACTTAACTTTATAATCTTCTTAACTATTATATAAGTATATACGCTAATAATATATTAATTTACTTAAATACTAAAAAAGAAGAATATTAGAAAAATTAATAAAAAATAATCTAGCGCTTATATTAAGCGAATTTATAAGGGGATATTTAAAAATTAAAATTTAATATTATAAAAGTTAATTCTTTTAATATAATATTATATATAAGTTAAGGGATAAGCGTAAACTTTTATAAAATATAAATAATTAAAAATTAGAAATTTAAGGATTTTTATAATTATAAAGCTATCTACTTATTTATAAAATTTTATAATTTTATTTAAATTTTCTATCATTATATTAAGGCTATTATTAAGCTTTTAAATTATCTTATAAAGAAAAATATTATTTTTAAGCTTAGATTAAAGTAAAAAAAAGCTTTTAATAGGATAAAAACGCTAGCTATATAAGCCTTAATACTCGCTTTCTTCTACTTAGAACTCCTAACTTACCTTAAGATTAACGTCTCTTAAAATATTACCGCTAAGATAGTTTAATAATAATAAAATAATTAAATATAAAAGCTTATTAGCTTTTTCTTAAAAACTATAAACTTAGCTAAATAAGTATACTTAATTTAAAATTATAAACTCTTTATTATTATATAAAGCCTTAAGTATTTTTATCTAAAATTACTTAGTTAGAAGTTTAAAATAATTATAAATTATAAAGCTTTAGTTTATTTTATAATAAAAAGATTACTTTTTATTTATTAAGTTTAATAATTTAATTTCTTTACTTAGTTTAATATTTATTTCCTATACTAACTTACCTAACTTAATATAATTACTCACGCCCTTTTACGGAAAATAGCTAAGCTTCTAATTATAAAAGCTTATAAGAAGGAAGAAAAAACGCTTATAATAATTCCCTTAGAAAATGTTAGTTTTAAAATATTAACCTTAACTTTTATAATTACTTTAATCCGCTTTATAAAAAACTTTATCTTATTATAAGCGGAGTTAATATAATTAATTTAAAAAAAAAATATAAGCTAAAACCTCGGATTTTATAGTAATCTCCTTATTATCCCTAAGTAAGATAGTTAGAAGCGATTTTTTCTATATATTAGCTTAATTAAAAATATATATAAGCTAGCTATCTTTACTTATAAAAAATAAATTAAAATTACTTAAATATTCTAATAAAGCTATTATTAGCTTAGGATAAAGTAAGATATTTATTAGTATATTTATAATAATTATAAATATTAAAAGAATAAAATATTATAAGATAAAACCTTAAGTTTACTATACTTTTTATTTATTTTAAACTTTTATATAAAAATATATTACTTATAATAAAAAAGTAATATTAAAAGATTGTTTTAAATATTATTATACTTAAACTTTTATTTATAAGCTAAGTAAGATTATCGCTATATTATTAAGTAAAAAGAATAATATAGCTAAAATACTTATAAAATGCTATTTTTAATATTTTTATTATCTTTTTAATATATTAAATATATAAATTATTAATAATACTAGCTTATTTATCTTAAAATTTTTTAGTAAAATTAACTAGCTTATTAATATTAAGTATTAATATAATAGTTTCCTTTATTCCTAAATATAAGGAAATATAAAAATAATTAACTAATACTTAAACTAGAGGCTATAATTTTAGGTAAATAAGCGTTAAAATAATAAAAATATTTTCTTTCCCGCCTTAAACTTTATATATAACTCTTTTTAGTATTTATTAATTAGTATAATATTACTTATAGTTGCTTTTAAGAAAAATATCTAAAACCTCTTTTTAGTCTTTAGCTTTTAAAATAGCTTAGATATTTTAAGCCTTATTATTATAGCTTATAAACTTATCGCCTAAGTATAAGGAATATAATAATAAGCTTAAATTACTATAAATAAAATATATAGTAAGTAGAAAATATAAGCTAATATAAGATATCGCTTAATAAACTTTATAATTAATAATTAGGTATTTTTTAGCTATAAGAGTTTTATAATAACTATACTTATAATAAAACTTAATATATAATAATTAAGTTTTTTTATAATTTTTTAAAAATAAAGCTATAGCTATATTTTTAACTTATTAGATAGCTATTAGATAATAAACTTATTTTATACTAATTATTTTTAAAAAGCTATTATAAATCTTTTACTTAGCTAAAAAATACTCTTTACTAAACTAAGAATTATTAATAATACGCTAAAGTAAGAAATAAACTAAATCTTTTAATTTTATATTATAAAATAATACTATTAGTTAGAAAACTAAGTTTATTAATATAATTATAACTTTAATAAGATATAATACCTTATTAAGAATTTTTAATATACGCTAATAACTTTTAAAGAATTTTATAATTATTTCCCTAATATTAATTACTTACTTATTAATTTTTAATATTAAATTAAATAAGCGTAACCTTTATATATTCTACGGATTCCGCGCTTATAGCGATATAAATACAGACTTCTTATTTTTATATTATAAGTAAACTCCGCTCCTTTTATTACTTTATAGTAATAGCTAGCTACGCTTAGAGTAACTTAAAAGGGGAGGGTAATATTATATAAGTTAATCGTAACTATAAAAGTTTTTTACTTAAAATATAATTTTACTCTAAATTCTAATAATTTTAAATTTAAAAGTTTACTATATTTATTACCTTATTAAAAGCTAAGGTAAATATTAGTAAGATTATTTTAAAAAATATTTTTATTTTTATATAAGTAATTATTAAATAAATAGCGAAGTTTAAAAGGGTTTAAGGAGGTGCCCCCTTTACCTTAACTCTATTAGTTAGTAATATCTCCTTAGCTATTATAGCTATAGTTTTCTTTTTATTCTATAGCTTTAGGGGGAGCGAAACTCTTTTAATATAAGCTATAATTATAGCTAAAATATTAAAGAAAATTATTAAAAAATAAGTTTTTAAGCGATATAAGTAATAGCTTATAATTTATTTTAACTTTATAGCTACTTTATTTTAAGTTTAAAGCCTTAAAATAATTATAATAAATATTAACTATAAATTTTATAAGTAAAGCTAAGCTTTTATAATAAGAAAATTACTTAATAGCGATATTATAATAATATTTTAAAATATTATTTATAAGCTTTAATTTAATTTAAAGTAACTTTATATTATTTTTAAAGAAAAAGTATATTTAATTAGTAAAAGTTATACTTTTATTCTAAAAAAAGTATTAGCGCGGGCCTTATAATAAGGCGGTAAAAAAGCTATTTAAAAAAAATTAAGTTATTAAATAAGGTTTTAATAATATAATTATATATAAAAAAATATTATTTTAAAACTTAGTAAAGTTTTTTAATAATTATTATTAATAGTATAATAGATATAAATTAAATTTATAATAAAAATATAAAAATATAAATAAAGATTTTTAATATTAAATTATATATACTAAAAATTTAATTTTAGTAATATTTTAAATATAACTAATTTAAATATATTACTAAATATTATATAATAAAGCTATAATATAATAAATATTTTATTACTTTATATATAAAAAGCGAGTTTACTTACCTTATAGCTTATAAAAAAAACTATATTATTACTTTTTCTATTAAAAGTTTTACCTTAAGTAAAGTTAACTTTACTTTAAAATAAGAGCGGTATAAAATTAAGCGAAGGATATATATATTACCTAACTTTAAAAGTTTATAAATTAAAGCTTTATATATACCGCCCCTTCTCCCCCTTTAGCGCTAACTAAAAACTAATAATAGCTAAGGCGGAAACGCTAAAAAGCGAATATAATAATACCCCTTTTTTAACTTTAATTTTATACTTATTTATAGCTTTACTATAATAATTTAGCTATTTTTTAAGATTAGCTATTATAAGGTTTATTATAAGATAATAAAATTTTTATATATACTTAAGCTATATTAATAAGGCTTTAATAAATTAAATTATTAAAGCTATTTTAATTAAATATAGGGATTTAGTTTATAGTAATAATAATAGCTAAGAGGATAAGTAAGCTATATAAACTTTATATTAAACTTAGTTTATATATACTTTTATTACCGCGAAATCTGCTTTAGGGCAAATATTAGCTTTTAAATTATTAGTTAATATTTAACTTATTAAATATATAAAGTGCCGGGTGCGGATAAGGTTTAACCTAAAGCTAAGGTAACGCTTAAAAGGAGAGTTTTACTTTAAGTTCTCTAGTTTTTCCCCCTCTTAAAATATATATAAAATAGTTTTAAGCTATATAAAGTATATTAATATATAAATTATTATTATTATTTTTAATATTAAATTAAAGTTATTATAATAAATTATAATTATAAGAATAATAATTAAAATAATAATATAATTTCCCTAAGTATATAATTATAAGAAATTAGTCTATAATTAATTATAGCTAGATAGGGGGGATTATAATAGATATATTTAGGTCTTCCCGATAACGCTTAGTTATTACGCGGGGTATATAGCTAGCTTAGGAAGGGGGCTTCTCTCCTTTCTCCTTCCTCTCTTCGATAGCTTTAATTATAACTTTACTTTAGCTTACTTCTATAATTACCTTAGTAAAACCTTTATATTAATTAAAGCTCCTTTTACCGCTAACTAAACGTAAAAGTAAGATCTTAGTATAGAATACTATTAAATTCTACTTATATTAAAGCTACTTTTAGCTTATTCTAACTTAGACTTTTAGCTAGCCGCTATATATATTAAATTTATAATTAATAGAGCTATAATTAGGAAGCTTAAGTTTTAGTTTTATTATATTTTTTCTTATTTTAGCACCTTTTAGTAGATATTCTTTCTATATATTATTATAGCTATAGATTTTTCTATCTAGCTTAAAGCCTTTTTAGTATATATCTCTAAGCTTTTTAAGAAAAATTATAAAAAGCGCTAAGTAAATTTTTCCTTAATTAGGATATATTAAAAGCTATTAGAGCCCCTTAAAGAATATATTATAAAATAAAAATATACTTTTTTCGAGGCCGGATTATTATATTAATTCGATTACGCTAAGATTATTTTACTCTTATCTAAGCTATATAAGGAGCTATAAAAGCGCTTAGATTATAAGAACTAGCTTATAATATACGCGGCTTTCGCTAGCTTTCTTCGAAGCTTTAATAAAGTATTTAATTCTAGGAATATTCCTAACGCGCTAGTTAATTTACTATCCCCCCTTTTTACTAACCCGATAAATATTACGTTTATATAATTTTATTTTAGTATTATTAAGCGCTAGCGTTATTATTAGTATAACTAAATTAGTTATTTTAAGTATAATTATTTAAAGCTTTATAAGTAAATAAGGATATTAAGGTTAGGGCTTTCTATAAGCGGAGCGGGGTAGTTAAAAGTAAATTTAGAGTATTTTAATTAAGGGGATAATAAGTAAGGAGGGATAAGTATACGCTAAATATTATAGCTTAAGTAATTTCCGGCCTCGTTACGTTACTTTATATAAAGATAGTTTATATATAGCTTAGGCGCGTAAATTTATTAGTAAGTATATATTATAGTTATATTACGCCCTAGCTTATAAACTAGCGCTAGCGGTATATAATAATAAGTATATAGCTAGCTTTATTATTTACTATAATTAGGTTATTCTCTAAGCTTCCTATAATTAATATAATATTACTTAATTTTATACGCTAGCTATATAAGTAAATTTTTACTATTAATATATAAGTTTATTAATTCCTACTTTAAGTAATATTATAATTCTAAGCTTATTAGAATTTTCCTTATAAAGATTAGGGTTTAAATCCTTAAACTATAAGGAAGCCCTTCCGCCCTCTTATTTTTACCTTTACGGAGGCTATTAGGCTATTAGCTAGGGATTATATAAAGTATTTCGCTAGTATAATAATATATTAACTTTTCTATCCTATACTCCTACCTCCTCGGCTAGCCTAAGGAGAGGGTTATATAAGGGATTAGTTTATAATTAATCGTAGCTAGATAGGGGGGATTATAGCGGATATATTTAGGTCTTCCTAATAGCGCTTAGTTATCGCGCGGGGTATATAGCTAGCTTAGGAAGGGGGCTTCTCTCCCTTCTCCTTCCTCTCTTCGATAGCTTTAATTATAACTTTACTTTAGCTTACTTCTATAGTCGCCTTAGTAAGACCTTTATAATAGCTATATATTAGATATTATTAATTTTAATAAATATATTAAAGCTTTTATTAAAAAGTAATATTATATACTAGCTTTTATAAAGATTTTTTTTAAATATTTCTTAAAGATTTTTAAAGATTTTTAACTATATTTATATAACTTTAGAAACTTTATTATAAAATTACTTTAAAAAAACCTTAAGGGAAATTACTAGGAAATATAATTACTTTTTTATTAGATTTTATTATACCTTTTCCTATATTTACTAGTATATACTTTTATATATTTTACTAAGATTTCGCTTATAAGAGTTTCTCTCTCTTTTTTTTCTTTTCTTCTTAGCTTAGAATTTTTATTTAGAATATTAATATTATTATTTACTTAATATATTTCTAAGCTATAATAGAATACGCTATAAGCGGCTTTAATATAAGTAAAATTTAATAGCGTTTTATATTAAGATCTTACTCTTATATTTAGTTAGCGGTAAAAGGAGCTTTAATTAATATAAAGGTCTTATTATAACGATTATAGAAATAAGCTAAAGTAAAGTTATAATTAAGGCCCCTTTTAAAAAGTATCTATCTTTTCTTATAAGGTATCTAAATTCGTCGGAATTTTTTTTTACCGGGCCCGGCAGAGACGTATTAAAGTAGCTGTTAAGTAGTTAGTATAGTAAATTTAGGTGGGCACACTATAGCTACCCTACCCTAGCGCGTCTTAACCTGCTTTTTAAAGCTATCGCTATTTTCTACGAGGGCCGTAGCGGCGGCAGCGGCAGCGGTAGCGGTAGCCGTAACGCCGAGGGCAGCGGCACCGGTAGCGGTATAAGTACCGGCAGCCGTAACGCCGAGGGCAGCGACGGTAGTAGCGATCGTAACGATAGCGGCAGCGGCACCGGCACCGGCAGCCGTAACGCCGAGAGTAGCGATAGCAGCAGCGATCGTAACGGTAGCGGCAGCGGCAGCGGCACCGGTAGCGGCACCGGCAGCGGCAGCCGTAACGCTGAGGGCAGCGGCACCGGTAGCGGCATAGGCACCGGCAGCCGTGACGCCGAGGGCAGCGACGGTAGCAGCGATCGTAACGATAGCGGCAGCGGCACCGGCACCGGCAGCGGCACTAGCAGCGGCAGCCGTAACGCCGAGGGCAGCGGCACCGGCAGCGGTATAAGCACCGGCAGCCGTAACGCCGAGGGCAGCGACGGTAGTAGCGATCGTAACGATAGCGGTAGCGGCAGCGGCACCGGCAGCCGTAACGCTGAGAGCAGCGACGGCAGCAGCGATCGTAATAGTAGCGGCAGCGGCAGCGGCACCGGCAGCGGCAGCCGTAACGCCGAGGGCAGCGGCACCGGCACCGGCATAGGCACCGGCAGCCGTAACGCCGAGGGCAGCGATAGTAGTAGCGATCGTAACGGCGGCCGCAAGGGCGGCAGCAGATAAAGCTACGATAGCTTTAAAAAATAAGTATACGTTAAGACGCGCTAGGGTAAGGCGGCGGTAGTTCGCTTACTAAAATTTGCTATACCGACTACTTAGAGGCTACTTCGATATATCTCTGCCGGGCCCGGCGAAAAAAAATTCCGACGAATTTAGATACCCTTTATTAATTTATAAATGCTCTTTAAAAGGGGCTATAATTAAAGCTATTAAGAAGAAGAAGAGAAGGAGAGAGAAGCCCTCCTTTTAAGCTAACTATATACCTTATATAATAACTAAGTGTTATTAGGAAAACCTAAGTATATCCCTTATAAACCCCCTTATTTAGCTATAATTAGTTATAAACTAATCTTTTATATTATTAAGGAATTTTATAAAAATTTCCTTAATTTTATTAGCTTACTTTTTAATATTTAAAGCTAAATTAAAGCTATTATAGCTAATTAATTATATAAAGATAATAACTAAAATAACGCTATAATTTCTCTAAGTAACTAGTTTTACTATAAGCGTTATTAATTTTAATAAATATATTAAAACTTTTATAAAAGGGTAATATTACGCGCTAATATTTATAATACTTTTAAGAATTTTCTTTTAAAATATTTTACTATATTTTTTAAAATTTTTTAAATAAAATATTATATAATCTTAAAAACCTTATTATAAAATTATAGAAAAGGACCTTAAAAGGAGATAATTAAAAGTATAATTACTTCTTTATTATAACTTTATTATAACCTTTCTTATTATTATTAATATATGCCCTTATATATCTTATTAAAATTTTACTTATAAGAGTTTTTCTCTTTTTCTCTCTTTTCTCTTTAGCTTAAAATCTTTATTTATAATATTAATATTATTATTTTCTTAATATATTTCTAAGCTATAATAATAATATTTATTTATTTATTTATACGCTAAGGGCCTTTATAATATTTAAAGCCTTTATAATATAATAAGTAGGAAAAATCCCTTAAAATAAAGTAAAACCTCCTAACTATAAAAAGAAAGCTTACTATACGCTTATATAAAGATATAGCGGTAGCTAGTAGTAATATAATATAATAAGCTTATTACCTAAAGGTAGTTTCGAATAATATAAGAAAAGTAAGGTAAGGAGGGGAGTATAGAGAAAAGGAAAGTTTATAAAACGTAAGGCGGAAAAAGTAAGGCGGTATAATATAGTATAAGGCGGTATAGGGTAGTACGGGGCGGTATAAGGCGGTATAAGGCGAGGCGGTATAGCGCGGGGTAAAGGAAGGAAAATCTAAAAAAGGTAAGGTAAAGTAGCGGGGTAGCTATTTTATTATCTATTAGTAATTTAAAAAGGGGGGCTATATTTTTTTCTTTTTTACCTCTTTTTTCCTTTTTTTTTTTTCTTCTTTTTATTATTTTTAGAAAAAGGTATATTTTTAACCCCCTTTTTTAACTTTTCTTTTTAACTTTTATAATAAAAGAAAAATAATAAAGGTTATATAGCTATATTAAGAAAATAATAATAATAAATATATTTAAGATTATTTATAATAAGCTTTATAATTTTCCTTATATTATATATATAGCTTAGCTAGCTAATTATAAGGTTTTATATTAAAAATAATAAAATATATAATATTATATAATATTAGCTATATATAAAGCTAATAAAATATATAAGCTTATAATTAGCTAATTATTTTAATTATATTAAAGCTTAATATAAATATTAAAAGATAAAGAAAGTTAAAAGTTAAGGGCGGAGTTAAAATTAAAGCTTAAAATACTAACTAAATTATAAATATATTTAAAAAAGTTATATATTATTATAATAAAAATAGCGTAATATATTAATAAAGGAGGATAGCTAAATAGCTTATTAGTAAATATAAAATAATATAAAGTAAAGTAAAGTTAGATATAGCTAATAATAAATAGTAAGAAAAAATTTAAGTTAACTTATATAATATATAAAAGTAAAATAAAATATTAAAGCTTTAATTTAATAAGATAATAATAATACTATAAGTAAGCGCTTTAGTAAGGTTAGCTATTTTAATAGCCGCTTTTAATATTACTCCTATTATTATAATTATTAACGCTTCTTCTTAGAAATCTTATATATTAATATTAATTTACTTTAAAATACCTAGTAAATAGATAAATATTAGTATAAGCGGAGCTAAAAATAAGGAGGGGGGCGGAGTAATAATAATAATAATAATAATAGCAATAAATATAATAATTAAACTATAAGCGGAGGTAATAATAATAATAAATATAAAAAAGAAAGCGGAGGTAATAATAAAGGGCGTAGGGGTAATAGCGCTAATTTAGATAATAATAGCTATAATAATAATAGTAAAGTTTATAATAAAGATAAAAAAAGTAATAATAATAGTAGCGAAAATATTTATAATAATAATAATAATTATTATTATTATTAGCTTAAAAGATTTTATTATATTATTTTTATAAAAATTTTAATTAAAAATATATTTAAAAATATAAGATTTTTAATCTACTATATATAATATAATATATAATCTTAACTAAATATAAAATAATATTAATTAAGAGGTAATAAATTATATTAAAATTAACTAATTTAAATATATTTTAAAAAATATTATTAAAATTTAATATATTTTTAACTTAAATTTATTAAAATTAAAGCTAAAGCTAAAAATAAAGCTAAAAGTAAAAAATAAAGTAATAGCTTAAATACTAATTTTTATTATATTTATATTAAAAAGTAAATTAAACTAAATAATAGTTAGAAAAGATAAGGAGGGGGTAAATAAAGTTAAGGGGGCAGGTAAAGCGGAGAAAGTAAGCGATATAAAGAAAAGTAAGGAGAAGTAGGAAATAAGGGAGATAGAGGCTAGGGAGGCGGCAGAGGAGAAGTTAAAGCTTAAGCTAGATTTTATTTAAATATTAGAATTATCTCCTATAAAGTCTATATTAATAATATTAAAGCGTATAATAAAAAGCGATAATAATAGCTTAAAAAAAAGCTTATAAAAGTTAGAAATATTATTAAGCGCGGAGGATAAAGTAAAAAATAAGGCGGGAAAAAAAGTAAGAAAGCTAAGTAAATTAAATAAAACTAAGTAAAATAAAAAGCGAAGTTAAGAGTAAGGTATAAGGTAAATAGATAATAATAATTATATAGCGAAAATATTAAGAATTAACCTTTACGCTTAAACTTTATATTTAAATATTTTAATATATTTAAATATTATAAAATAATAAAAAAAGGTTAAATTAATAAAGGCGTTATAAGTAAATAAATTATAAAGTAAAAAAGCTTATAATAGCTTTATAGCTAAGGGCTTTATTAAAATCCTTATAATTTTAAATTAAACTTATAAGAAATATTAATAAAAGCGTCCTTTTATAAATAGTTAATTTATAATATAAAGTAAAATAAGCTACTATCTTATTTTTTTTATTATTATAAAAATAATAAGAGGTTATAATTATAAGAATATTATAAATATAAAGAAACTTATTAAGGCTAATTTTACTATTATAAAGCTAAGTTAAGGTATTATTTAAGAATTTTAGAAAGCTTTAATAAATTAATAAAGCGTTACTAAGTTTTAATTAAAGCGGTTTATTAGTAAGGTATTTAGAGAACTAGCTATATTTTTAAAACTTTCTTTTCTTAAAATTTTAGTAAAATTATTATTCTTTATAAAAATAAGCTTTTAAAATCTTAAAAAACTAAGAGGCGATATTTAAAATTTACACTTTAATAATAAAAAAAGATTAAAGGGATTTAAAGGAAATATAAATAAAATAAGGCTAACTTTTATAATATTAATAAAAATATATAATAATTCTCTTAAAAGCGGAGCAGATATAAGCCGCGGGCCCTTTATTATAAAAGAGTTAATAGCTATAAGTAGCGTAATAAGATAGGTAAATATTAATAAGGGGGATAAAGGTTTCGAACTTAATATAATAAAAAAAGGTTACTTAGTATACTTTAAAGATAACGCGGAGGTATTTAAACTAAGTTATAGCTAGTTATTAAAAAATAAAGCTTTTAAGTTCCTTACTTAGTAGGGTTAGAGCGGAGTAAATTATAGCGCTAAAGGCGATTATAAACCTAATAACCTTAATATAAATTTCCTTTATTTAAAGGAGTAAGAAGCTTTAAATAAATAAAGTAAGCTTAGTTAGAGCTAGCTATTAATAAATAAGCTTTTTTATAAAGTAGCGGAGGTATAGCTTTTATTAGAGTTTATAATAGATTTAAATTTTAAATATATATACTTTTTATATAAGTTAAATAATATTCTTATTAAAAATTAGTAAAGTTATATTAGTAAAGTAAGCTTTTATAAAGTAAAGAAGCTTATTTTTAAATAGCTAAAAAGTTATTTTATATTTTATTACTTAATTATAGTAAATATTCTAAGCTTATTTAAGCTAATAGCGGACTTAAGCAAAAGTACGCTTAATATTAAGGATATTAATATTATTTATAAATTTAATAATAAATATATTAATTACCTATTTTAAATACTTATAAAAAGATAAAATATATAAGATAAAAAGTATTAGAGAGAGTAAAAAGTATTAAGGGATTTTAGTAAAGATAAGGAAAAGGTTTAATAATTTACTATTAACTTTTAAGCGGGAGGTATAATTAAAAAGGTAAGAGTAAAAGAAAGCTATAATTTATCTAAAAAAGCTAAAAAAGTTAAGGATTTCTATTAGCTTAAAATATAAGATATAGTTAAAAATACCTATTATATTTAATATTAGGAGAGAGGTAAAGCTTTAAAAGCTTTAAGCGGTATAAATAAACTTTATTAAAAAAAGTAAGATATTATTAATAAATTAGTTAAGCTAGTTACTTATCTAACCTTATAGTAAAATTCCCGCAAACTTCGCTATATAAGATATTTTTTTTATTATTATAATTTTAAAAATCTTATTTATAATATTAATAATAATAATAATATTTATACGCTAATATGCTTAATATAGCTTAAAACTATTCTATATATATTTTAAAAGTAAGAAAAACTAGAGAACTTAAAGTAAAACCCTCCCCTTAAGCGTTACCTTAGTTTAAAGCCGGATTAGGTCCGCACCCGGTACTCTATACCTTAAATAAGTCTAATAATAATAAGTAATTAGGAAGCTAATATATCCTTTAAAGCGGAGTCCGCGGTAATAAGAGTACGCGTAGTCTAAGTTTAGTATAGAGTCTATATAGCTACTTATCTTCTTAAGCGTTATTATCGCTATAAATTAAATCTCCGCGCTTAATTATAGTATCCTAAATAATCTATTCGATTAAGGCTTTATTAATATAACTAAGAAACGTATAAAAATTCTACTAGCTTATAATAAACTTTATAATAGCTAATTTTAAAAAATAGCTTAATTATCGCGGCGGAGCTATAAATAAGTTCGGAAAGGGGGTTAGAGGTAGAGCTACTATATTTACCTTTTAGCGTTTCCGCCCTAGCTATTACTAGACTCTAGTTAGCGCTAAAAGGGGAGGAGAGGTAATATATACAGAGTTTTAATCCGTAAATTTTTAAAATTAGAAAATATAAGTATTTTTCGCCTAATCTTACGCTACTCTTATCTTAAGGTAAAGTTAACTTTACTTAGGGTAAATCCCCTAATAAAGAGGGTAGTAATATAATCTTTTTTTATACGCTATAAAGTAAGCTAACTTACCCTCTATATATAGAAAGGTAGAGTATTAGCTATATTATAGCTTTATTATATAATATTTAGCGATATATCTAAGCTAATAATATTTAAAATATTACTAAGGTTAGACTTTTAGCTTATAAAGTTTTATATTAAAAATCTCCGCTTATATTATTATATTTTTATTATAAATTTAATTTATATTTATTATACTATTAATAATAATTATAAAAAAACTCCGCTAAGTTCTTAAATAATATCTTTTCGTATATAGTTATATTATTAAGACCTTATTTAAAAACTTAATTTTTTTTTAAAAGGCCTTTTTCCCGCCTTATTATAAGGCCCGCGCTAGTACCTTTTTTATAATAAGAGTATAATTTTCGCTAGTTAAGCGTACTTTTTCTCTAAAAGTAGTATAGAGCTACCTTAGATTAGACTAAAGCTTATAAATAATATTTTAAAATATTACTATAATATTACCGCTAAGTAATTTCCTTATAATAAAAGCTTAGCTTTACTTACGGAGTTCGCAGTTAATACTTATTATAGTTACCTTAAGGCCTTAAACTTAAAGTAAAATAGCGATAAAGTTAGAGCAAATTATAAGCTAACGCTTATATTATTTAGGAACTTATTTTTTAATAGTTTTCTTTAGCGCTCTAGCCGTAACCGTAGCTTATATCGGAGGAGTTCCGCTCCCCCCGGAGCTATAGAAAAGAGAGAAAACCGCGGCTATAATAGCCGAGGAAATACTGCTAATTAACGGAGTCGGAGTAGGGGGGGCGCCTCCCCAGACCCTCTTAGACTCCGCTACTTATTCGATAATTATTATTTATAATATTAAGAAAGGAGATAAGGCGGTAGCTACTTAAAGTTTAATAAACTTTTAAGCTTTTTCCCGCTTTCTAAAAAATTATAATATTAAAAGTTTAATATTAAGTAAGGAAATATTTATAAGTAATATATTTTTAAAAAAGCTTAGTTAGAACTATTATAAGGGGTTATTTATAACTTTTTAGGAAGCTAATAAAGATATTATTAAGCTTAGCGGATTTTTATAATATAATATTAGAAATAGTAAATTAAACTTTATTTTTAATAATTTAAAAGGGAATATTTATTAAGGGGAAAAAGTTAGAGATAGGAAAATATAAGGTATTTTCCGAGGGATAAGGAAAAAACTTATAAACTAAAAGCTTTAATTTTTTAAAGAAAGATAATTAAAAAGTAAAGTTTATATCTTATTAAAAAAAAGGAGTATATATAAGCTTTAGAGGAGCTTAGCTATAAAATCTTACTTGCTAAGCTATAAACTATATAATATTAAAGTTATTATTTATAAAAGTAAGAAATCGCTTTTAATTATCTTTTTTTACTTTCTTAAGAAATAATTTTTATTATATTATAATATTTTAATATACTTATTAGTAATTAAAATCTAACTATATTTATTAATATTACTTAATATATTTTATATTTAAAATTATAAAAGTAACTTTTAAAATTTACTATAAGTATAAATAAGAATTATATTATTAAGGTAATTTTAAAATTATTAAGTTAGCTATAATATTTAATTAATTATATAGCTATATTATTAATTTTTTAATAATTATTATAAATTTTACTTAAATAGTAGAAAATAAAAGGCGGTTTTTTACTTTTATTTATAAGATATTAAAGTTAAAATATTTCTAGCGCGATATTAAGGTAAAATTTAAAAAAAGAGAGGTAATAAATAATATAAACTAGAAAATATAATTAAAGCTAAAAAAATTAAGGTTTAGGCTAAGGTATATAAAAAAATAATAAAATATATTTTAAATTAAGTTAATAATATTAGCCTTTTACTTATATATATTTTAAGTAATCTTATAAGGAGGGGTAAAAAATTTAAGGCGGAGTTAATAAAAAGCGGAGAGAAGTTTCGTAAAATAAAAAAAGGTATATTCGTAAAGGTCCTAAAAAGGGTAATAGGTATTAAAATCGCCGAGGATAATTAGCGGAGCGGAGGCGGAGGCGGAGTATAAGAAGGGAAAAAAAAGTAATAAGCGTAAAAAAAGTCTAATATATATTTTAAATAATAAAAAATAAATAGTAAATATTTAAAGCTTATTATAAAAGGAAACTTTAATAAAGTTAGGCCTTATAATAAGGTTTTAGTTATTAATTTTATATTATTTATATATATAAAAGAGAGCTTTACCTTTATTTTAAATAAGGTAGTAAGAAGCGAGTTTAGGAAATAAAAGGCGATTATATATATTAAGCTAAAATTCTTATATAATAATAATATTATAACTTTCCTTATTAAATAAGGTAAGCTAAATAAAATAATTAATTTTTTAGATATTTTATAATAAGGTTATAATTTTTATAAAAATTAAATATAAGGAATAATTATTTATAATTACTTTAATTATATAAAATCCGCTAATATAAACTTTACTTAAAATTATAAGGCTAATTATAAGTTATAAAGTTTATTATATAGCTTATAGCTTTTATAAGTATTATTAAGTTAAGAGCTTTTTAAGGAGACTTAAGTAAATAGCGTATTATAAAAAGATTATTAAAATATATCTTTAAGAGATTTATAATATACTCGCTTCCTTAAAAAAACTATAATAAAGCTTTTACTATTTTTATAAAATTACCGCTAAATAAGAGCTAGAAGTTAAGTAGCTTATAATAATTAAAAAAAGTAAGGTTTATTAAGAAAGCTAAACTTAATATAGCTTTATTATTTCTAAAACTCTAAGTAATCTTTTAATTATATAAAATATATACTCTTATATAAAATATAATAATAAGGTCTTTTTCCTTTTTATATAAAGTAGTTTTTTTCTTTATTATTATATAAAATAGCTATATAATATTTATAATAAGGGGGCTTTTAGTAATATTTTATAATATACTTAAATTAAAAATATTTATAATATTACTTAAGGCGTATAAAATCCTTATAAAGTTTATAATAAATTATCTTTATATTTATAATTACTTTATTTAAGTAAAGCTTATCTATATCTTTTACGCTATTAAAGCTTATAATAAGATAAGTTTATAAAGCTTTTTTATTAGTAATATACTAAAGTTAGAGCGCTTTCGCCTAAATTATATTAACTTTATTTACCTTTTTAATAATATTAAATAGCGCGTTATAGTTATAGTTAGCTATTAAAATTTAAATATTTTTAATAATAATAGTATAAGTTTAGCGTATACGCTTAGCCTCTACTTTAAAAGTTTAAATTACCTATTTATTCTTAAAAATAAAATCTTTATATTTTAAGTTAAAAATAATAATAAAATTATTACTAAAAAATTAATATATAGTAATTATTATAAAATAGCTTATAGCTTTATTAATTTTCTAAATAACTTTTTAGAAAATAAGCGCTAGAATTTTATTAATTATTAAAATATTTTTTACTAATATAAATACCTTTTTTTTTATTTTTACCGGAATTAGCTATATAAAGAGCGCTATAAAAGGGGTAAAGTTTAAGGCGGAGTTTATAATTATATTAGCTTAAGTTAAAGCTTTAAAAATAAAGTTTAATTTTTTACTTATTATTTTATAAAAAATAGCCTTAACTAATTTCTAAATAATATAGGAGATAATAATAAGAAAGCTAAATAAATTCTTAAAAGCTTATTAGCGCTATTAAAGCTTAATAAATATTATATTAAAAATACCTTATATAAGGCGAAAATTTTATATAAAGATTACCTTAGTAAGTTTTTTATATATAGATTTTAAAATAAAATTTATTAAAATTTAAAAAATATTAATAAATAAATTATTAAAATTAGTAACGATATTAAATTAATTTTTACTTATATATAAATATTATTAAGATTAGTTAAGCTTCTAAGTTCCGCTATTAAGTATTATTAGTATTAATAGTAAACTAGGAGGCGGACCGCCTTATAACCCCGCGTTTAGGGTTATTCTTTTAATAGAGATAAACTTTAAAAAGTAGAAAATATTAAATTCTTATAATATTATAGCGTTAAGTATAAATAGAGACCCTAATTATTTAAAATTATAAAAGTTATATAATAATAATAAAAATATTAATATTATTTTATAATTATATTTTATTATTAAATAAGTTTTTAGACTTTTAGCTGCTAAAATAGCTTATAATTATTATAAAAGGGTTTTTAATCTCTTAATAACCCTTCTTAATATTACCCCTTTAATTATATTTATTATAAGCTAAGTAAAGTTACTACTTTTATTAAGGTTATACTAAAGTTAGACTATACCCCGGCTATATAATTAAGGTAAAAATACTTATACTTTTTATTAAATTTAAACTAACTATCTTGCTTATAAGAGACTAATATCTCTAAGCGCTTAACTACTATATTAGGAGAGTAATTACTTAAGTATAATTATTTATATATTAATATTTATAGTTTAGATTATTATTAAAATAATTTTTATATTTTTTTACTTACTTTTTTTACTATAGTATTTATTTTTAACTAATTTTTAAAAGTCCTATATTTTTTAATTAAGCTATTATACTTACTATTATTAAAAGTAAATAATATTTTAAATAAAGTATTTTAAACTCTTAAATTTATATATTTATATACTTACTTATATTTATATATTATTATACTTTTACTCTTACTTAGTGTTTTATATTATTTTATTATAACTCTTATATACCTTTAAAGGAATTTAGTATTTTAATATTATATTTATAATATTTGAAAGATATAGTATAATTATAAGAACCAGCATTATCGTAGTAAATATACGCACGTAACTTGATTAAAGGTTCTACACCTATGTTAATAGAACTTCTACTTCGCAAAGTTTCACTACCGCCGATAGCACGATGGAATTATCGGGCCTGCCTAACGACTTGAATGACTCTTCTTCAGATGACTCGGGCTGGCTCGACTTGGAATCCGACGATGAGAGACCCCTTTTCATTTCCCTATTTGATTCGCAGACATTCACGACGCTGGATCAAATGCTCGATTGTTGCAAGAGGCACTACAAGTTTGACCTCTTAGCCAATGTTCTCAGGCTGCAATTGGACCATACGGGTGCCATCAAGCTTGTCAACTTTATTCGTCTCTGCGTACAGAAGGGACAATCACTTCCTGACGTTATTTGCATGAGCCACATAGTCGACGATTTGTATCTGAAGCCTGTATTGGACGATGATGCGGTTCTCTTCTCTTTGGATGATGTTTTGGACACTCCGATAGACTCATCCAAACCCCGAGATCCAGAAATGAGCCTCTTACTTGATCGAAATAGGCAGCTCGAAGCGGAATTGAAGTTAGTCCAGGATTGCTTCGCCAACTATCGTCTCACTGTGGAGGAGACGTTGAGCAAACGCTGGGGAAGCGAAGATGATTCACATTCGGGCGTGAGCGGATACTCTCCAGTGCCATCTGCAAAAATGTCTGACCCTGATAAATACTTTGAAAGTTACGCCTCAAGCGGTATGAACCCTGACAAGCCCTTCCTCATGTGGTCGGGAGTGGCGGCAACTGATCTAGATTATACTTTAGAAATACACGAAATCATGTTGAAGGACCAAGTTCGCACTGACGCGTACCGTGATTTCATCTATGCTAATAAGCACCTTTTTGCCGGCAAGGTGGTGCTCGATATTGGTTGTGGTACAGGTGAGATTCGTATCGCTGAGCTTGCTGTTTTTTCTTCTTGTCCCATGCAATTCGCTGTCAATTTTCTTTTGTGCTCACCCCTCGAGGACGTTCATCTTACTGACGATCCGTCATTTTAATGGCTCGCGAGACATAAGGTATCTTAAGTATGCTTTGCGCCAAGGCTGGGTCCGCCAGGGTCATCGCAGTCGACAAATCAGACATTATTGACAAGGCCAGGGAAAACGTTTTCAACAATGGCATGTCTAAAGAGATTCTGTGCCTGAGAGGAGCTATCGAAGACGTTGTTTTACCCGTTGACAAGGTAGATATCATTATTAGCGAGTGGATGGGGTATTGCCTACTCTATGAAGCCATGCTCCCTAGCGTGCTATATGCGCGAGATAAGTATCTCAAGCGTGAGGGAATGCTCGTGCCTTGCTTCGCCACCTTATGGATCGCTCCAGTCGAGGACCAGGCCTATTTGAGCGAAAGCAT
The DNA here is from genome assembly GCA_003339415.1 of Ophiocordyceps camponoti-saundersi (nom. inval.). Taxonomy (NCBI): domain Eukaryota; kingdom Fungi; phylum Ascomycota; class Sordariomycetes; order Hypocreales; family Ophiocordycipitaceae; genus Ophiocordyceps; species Ophiocordyceps camponoti-saundersi. The sequence continues at coordinate 22,573 of PDHQ01000176.1, forward strand.
TGCCTACTGGCGCGATGTCTATGGTTTCGACATGCGGGCAATGCAGGAGGGCATATACGACGAGGTCCGCATAGAGAGTATGACCAAAACCTCTCTTTGTGGTGACGCTTGCCCTTTCCAAGTCTTCGATCTTCGATCCGTGCGGCGAGAGGAGTTGGAATTTACGGCTGACTGGAGCTCCGTCATGCATAACACCGCCGGCGGAATTGACGGATTCCTGATATGGTTTGATATCTATTTCTCGACGTCTTCCTCAGATGAGCCGCCTCCTGACCCTAACACAACGCCGGCGGATTGGATTGAGATGAGGGCTGGGAATTGCGGGTTCACGACCGGGCCGCATGGTAAAGAGACGCATTGGAAGCAAGGACTGTTACTACTTGCTCAGCCAGTACTGCGAACGAATTTGCCTCAACCTGGCCTAATATCCGGGACCATCACTTGCTCAGTCCCGACGCACTATCCTCGAGCATTAAGTCTCCAGCAACGCTGGTCGACGTCAGTCAGGGACTATAGTCAATCATGGAAGCTAAGGTGAGGAAGGTTTTCAAACCCTAAGCCATGCTTTATCGGCGACGCGGTCTGCTGGCGCTGCTTGTTGCGTCCACCTCATGGGAACAATTGAAAGACGTGATGCCCCGTACTACAAGTGCGGTACGCCGAAACTCTGCAGGACGAGGTTCAGAATGCTGAGGAAGCCTTCGCCGAGAACAAAACCCTTAAATATTACTGACATCAGCATTACTGCTCTTGAACGCTGTGCAAGTATCTGTGCGACCCTTACAGAGGCCACAATGATTAGGGAGGTTTCAGATCGTTGCTTGATTTTGGTCCAGTACCAGCCCAGTAACCCCCCTATGGCTCTTCCTAATGTGAACGATGGGACGTTATACATGCCTGGTGTTGCCATTAGCGGAACTCGAAAATGACAGATTCGCAAGATCTGTGACATACCAATAGCAACAGCGATGCCTCCCGGAACATATGATCGCCAAAATTCCCCCACCGAAGCGATCCTGGTTATAGTGGTGAAAGTGAACAGGACTCCGGCGCCTGTAGCCCACCTGTCCGCCATGGGTGGCAGGCCTTGCCCTGTCACAAGTCTGGCAGTGAAGATCCAAACGTATGCAGTCGGAACCTGGAAGAGCTCACCAGGGATTGTGTAAACCCTAGTTTAAGTTACTAGTAGATCACTGGGGAGAACGAAAGCCTGCAACGATATCGGATGGTACGATGGTGGAAAGACGACCTACCTTGTGTAAAGGCGGTACAAGACAGAACTGAGCACGGCACCCACAGTAGCGCCGATCATCTGACCCCAGAACTGTGCCTGTGGTGAGGCCCCGAGAAGGTGACCCGTTTTGAGATCCTGCATCAGATCACCAGCCTGCAACGCGCCCTGTGCCTCATGTGAATATAGTAGCTCATACGTCGCTTCATTTTCAAGATTCAGACATACAGCTTCGGACTGCAAATTAATAGGGTTTCAGTCAGTGGCACCATCTGCGTAGACATGGTCGGTAGGGGAAGGCTCTATTCAATCCACGGTATTTGTCTGAATCGGAGAATCATGCAGCGGAAAGTACGTACGATAGCGCCAGCGACGAGGTTGATGAGAACGCTTGATTTGCTGGATTGGGGAATGATGAGGGCAAAGAACAGCTGAGCTAATTTGCTGATTCCCGAAACAGGATTAAGATCCGTCTCACCAAGAGCCCTGACGCCCATGATGCTGAGGACCAATGCCATAAAGACGGCAACAACAGTCGCGTTAACTGGGACGAGGTTACCAAACACAACATGCACCGTTCCGATGCATAGCAGGATGGAAAGAACGAGCCCGCAAGCCACTAAGTTGACACCGATGCGCTGATTAGCTGGAGCATCAGCTGGCTGATTATTTTGTCCCGTGGAATTTCTGACAAAGGAGGCTGCGCTCTGGTACTCATCGTGTCCGGAGAGACTCCTAGTAAGGGGCTCCGAGTCTTGACTTGGTTCCTGCTCGTCGCTCGGTAGAGAACTATATGTGGCGCGACGCCCCACAGATCCTCGCGAGCCATGGTTTCGTAGTATCTCACGCGCTGACAAGCCTGCAAACTGGACCATGATAGTGCGCAGAGTTACATAGCAGAGACTGACGACGGCGTCGGCGAGCATGATGGCGAGCGAAATCCACACGATCCATCCTTTGCTTCCGTGCTGCCAGTCATCGACGGGGCCAGGAGCCCAACCTTTGTACTGCGCCAAGGGACTGAGAATTCCCCAGCCGGCAATTGCACCTACTGTCATGTGCGTGGTCGTCTCGACACCCATGATGATACCTTGTCCAACATACGCCAGACTAGGATTTAACGTCCAGAGCCACTTATCAGCCGCGACGGTGCCGAGGATAGGCACATTTCTCAAACCTGGGAGAAAGTAAGTGCAAGTCGTGAGAGCGCCGGAAGCGCAGAATGACATCACGAGAAGGCGCATGTTATAGGCCCAAGTGGACGAATCTGGCGGCGATTGCACATTGGTTTCCGGCTCCAGCATTGCCTGCTCTCGCTCGTGCTCCGGTTCCCCGTCTTCGACATTATCAGGTGACGCCTCCGCGGACAGTTGTTGGAAGTCATTTCGAGGCACTAGGCTGGCAAATCCTCCCCGAGCAGCGGCATCGAGGGCCTCCTTATCGGCTACTGGCCGCCACTGGCCATGTAGGACAGATATGAGCACCGCCGTGCTAAAGCCACTAGGGAACCTCAGGCGCTCCCGAACAATCACCTGATGACGCCTGATCTCAAGCGACAACAATGCCATAAATCAGTAACAGAACAGGGAAAAAAATTCCATATACTTCAAATACACCGGTGAGCACAGAAGAGGAAGTTCTCACAGAGGTACAGCGAATACGACACCGAAGTAGCAGAGGCCAAGGGACCAGATAATGAGTTGATCAAGACGCAAAGATAAAAGGCCTCCTTCCTGCGGTGTTAATAGAAAGTTCATCGCCGGAACCTGTGACCACATGGTGAGTTTATTTGTAACGGACCGGCAGTCACGAGAAAGCGGGTCTTGACTAACGACTCCGACGAACCCACAGCCGAGAGGCATGATACCCATTCCGCAGGCGACACTTTGTAGCAATACATTTTCCACTGGGGTGAAGGGAAATCGCAAGTGGCGGCGTAGCAGCTGAAAGATCCCAAAGCCCATGAGACTGGCTGGCATAGACATGATAGATACCCATCCAGTCTGAAGGCCGAAGTAGATGTTGGCGGCGCAAATCACAGCACCTACAGCGAGTCCAGTGCACACGCTGCGAATCGTAAAATGGCGACTCGATTTCATCGAGGCTGTGTTCGTCGTGGTGTCCATTTCGGACAGGCTCGTCGACTAAGCGGCCGGAGAGTATCGGCCTAACAGCTAGATGGGCCCTCGAATCTGGTATTAATCAGGAGTATTCATATTTGCCACGGTACCTATTCCTCTTAGACACGATATTCTAAAATTAGCGGTACGTACCTAATAACAAAGATTTTTTTTGCCCGGTACAAACTTATAGGAACACTGAGGCTACTTGTAATCTATAAGTATTTATCTTTTTTACTAATAATTATAATAATTAAGACGAACGAGACCCGTTAATTCTAAACGCCGTAATATTATAAGAATTTAACACTTTCCCCCCTTTAGAGTATATCTTTGCTAAGGAAATAGCCTTAAATATAATATTATAACTTGTAAGGCAGTCTGCTTCTAAGTCTGCTAAGGGTACTTATAGTACTTTATAATAATACTCAGGGGCTAAGCTAATTTAAGTACCTATAAGTCCTAGGCTTACTATTTCCTACCTAGTAAGTATATTAAATTAAGGACTAATTTATAATTAAAGATAAAAGTTAAGAAATATATTACTGCCTCTATATACCTTTTAAGTAGCGCCCTTATTAGAAAAAATATTCCTCTTAAGATAAAAGTATTTTTATTTTATTTATTATTATACTAGGGACTTAATACTAGGTATATAAATAAGAGGGAGGCAGAAGGGAAAGAGATATAGCCCCTATTATATATATATATATAGGAAAGTGCCTTCTTTATACCTAAAAAGTAAGTATTAGTCTTATAAATAAGGGCTAAAAACCTTAAAAGGAAAATAGATATTATAAAATAGTTATAAATATATATCTAAGTGGTAAGATTAAGGCGTTATTATTTATATTTATTACTTAAAAAGATACTAAACTTAATTATTTTTAAAATAAGACTTAAAATATTATATTATTTCTATATTTTTTTATTTATATTATTATAATAATTATAAGCTTAGTTTATTTTATTTTATTTAATTAATTATATATATTTTTATTAGAAAGATATTTTTTTTTATTTTTAAAAATATTTTTTTTTAAAAAATTTTATAAGTTTAAAAAAAACCTCTTTTTATTTTTTAAAAACTTAAAAATTAAACTTAATAATATAATTATTTTAAAAAAGTTAGTAAATTATATAATATATAAAATTATATTAATTTATATAAACTATTTTATTAACTTATTAAATTAAATAAACTAAAATATATTCTTTTAAATAATTTAATATAATAAGCTAAAAACCTTAAAATAAAATCTTATCTTATTTATCAATATTAAAATATATATATCGCTAGCTACTTAGAAATATAATACGCGTTAAATATATATAGTATACGTTATAAAAATTACTATCTTTATATAAATAAAGTAAGAAGTTATAAATATATATTAAAAAAAGTTTAACTTAAAATAATATTAATTTAAAGCTAATATAATATTAATATAATAAATATAATTAATATAATTAATATAATAAAAAGCGGGTAAAAGCCTAAAAGTTTATTAAACTTTAAGCGGCTACTATCTTATCTCCCTCCTTAATACTATAAATAAGATCCTTAAAATTATAATTACGAAGAAGATATCTTATATAGCGGAGTTTATAAGGGTTTTATTATAAGGTTAGAAAAGGAACCGGCCTAATAAGTCTACTAATAGCGCTTTACTTTTTTTAATAAAGTTTATTTATACCGCTTAAAGCTTTTAAAGCTCCGCTTCCCTCCTAATATTTAATATAATAAGCGCTTTTAACTATATCTTATACTCTAAGGTAATAGAAATCCTTAACTTTTTTAGCTTTCTTAGATAAATTATAGCTTTTTTTTACTTTTACTTTTCTAACTATACCTCTCGCTTAAAAGTTAATAGTAAATTATTAAACTTTTTTTTTATTTTTACTAAAGTCTTTTAAAGCTCCCCGCTCTTTTTAATATTATTTATCTTATATATCTTATCTTTTTATAAGCGCTTAAAATAAGTAATTAGTATACTTACTATTAAATTTATAAATAATATTAATATTTTTAATATTAAGTATACTTTTATTTAAGTTTACTATTAGCTTAAATAAGCTTAGAGTATTTATTATAATTAAATAATAAAATATAAAATAACTTTTTAATTATTTAAAAGTAAGCTTTTTTATTTTATAAAAGCTTACTTTACTAGTATAATTTTATTAATCTTTAATAAAAATATTATCTAATTAATATAAAAAATATATATATTTTAAGTTTAAATTTACTATAAACTTTAATAAAAGCCTTACCTCCGCCGCTTTATAAAAAAGCTTACTTATTAATAGTTAGCTTTAACTAAGCTTATATTATTTACTTAAGGCCTTTTACTCCTTTAAGTAAAGGAAACTTAAATTAAAGTTATTAAGTTTATAATTACTTTTAGCGCTATAATTTACTCCGCTCTAACTTTACTAAGTAAGGAACTTAAGGGCCTTATCTTTTATTAGCTAGCTATAACTTAGTTTAAATATTTTTATATTATTTTTAAAGTATACTAAGCTACCTTTTCCTATTATACTAAGTTTAAAATTTTTATTCCCTTTATTAATATTTACTTATCTTATAATACTACTTATAGCTATTAACTTTTTTATATTTAAAAACTTATAGCTTATATTTACTTTATTTTTAAAAAAATTACTATATATTTTTACTAATAATATAAAAGTTAGCCTTACTTTATTTATATTTTTTTTAAATCCCTTTAATCCTCTTTTACTACTTAAGTATATAAAAAAACTTTTATAACTTTAAATAATTAGGGTCCCCGTTTATACTTAACGCTATAATATTATAAGAATTTAATATTTTCTACCTTTTAAAGTCTAACTCCGCTAAAAGAATAACCTTAAATATAAGGTTATAAGGTAATCCGCCTTTTAATCTATTATTAATACTAATAATACTTAATAGCGAAACTTAAAAGCTTAATTAATCTTAATAATATTTATATATAAGTAAAAGTTAATTTAATATTATTATTAACTCTAATAACTTATTTATTAATATTTTTTAAATTTTAATAAATTTTATTTTAAAATTTATATATAAAAAACTTACTAAGGTAATCTTTATATAAGATTTTCGCTTTATATAAGGTATTTTTAATATAATATTTACTAAGCTTTAATAACGCTAATAAGCCTCTAAGAACTTATTTAGCTTTCTTATTATTATCTCCCGCGCTATTTAGAAATTAATTAAAGCTATTTTTTATAAGGTATTAAGTAAAAAGTTAAACTTTACTTTTAAAGCTTTAATTTAAGCTAATATAATTATAAACTTTACCTTAAATTTCGCCCTCTTTATAATACCTTTTATATAGCTAATTTTAATAAGAATAAAAAGAAAGGTATTTATATTAATAAAAAATATTTTAATAATTAATAAAGTTTTAGCGTTTATTTTTTAAAAAGTTATTTAGAAAGTTAATAAAGCTATAAGCTATTTTATAATAATTATTATATATTAATTTCTTAGTAATAATCTTATTATTATTTTTAATTTAAAATATAAAGATTTTATTTTTAAAAATAAATAAATAGCTTAAGCTTTTAAAGTAAAAGCTAAATATATATACTAAACTTATATTATTATTATTAAGAGTATTTAAATCTTAGTAGCTAACTATAATTATAACGCGTTATTTAATATTATTAAGAAAATAAATAAAATTAATATAGTTTAAGCGAAAATATTTTAACTTTAGTATATTATTAATAGAGAAGCTTTATAAACTTATCTTATTATAAGCCTTAATAGCGTAAAAAATATAAATAAGCTTTACTTAAATAAAGTAATTATAAACGCGGAAATAATTTATTATAAACTTTATAAAAATTTTATATATTTTAAGTAATATTATAAATATTTCTAATTTAAATATATTATTAAATATTACTAAAAGCCTCCTTAATATAAATATTATATAGCTATTTTATATAATAATAAAAAAGAAAATTACCTTATATAAAAAAGAAAAAAACTTTATTATTATATTTTATATAAAGGTATATATTTTATATAATTAAAAGATTACCTAAAGTTTTAAAAATAGTAAAGCTATATTAAGTTTAGTTTTCCTAATAAACTTTATTTTTTCTAATTATTATAAGCTACTTAACCTCTAGCCCTTACTTAGCGGTAATTTTATAAAAATAGCGAAAGCTTTATTATAGTTTCTTTAAGGAAGTAAGTATATTATAAATCTCTTAAAAATATATTTTAGCGATTTTCTTATAATACGCTACTTACCTAAGTCTCCTTAAGAGGCTCTTAACTTAATAATATTTATAAAAGCTATAAGTTATATAGTAAACTTTATAACTTATAACTAGCTTTATAATTTTAAGCGGAGTTTATATTAATAAACTTTATATAATTAAAATAATTATAAATAACTATTTTTAATACTTAGTTTTTATAAAAATTATAATTTTATTATAAAATATTTAAAAGATTAACCGCCTTATTTAGCTTATTTTATTTAGTAAAAAAAGTTATAATATTACTATTATATAAAAATTTTAGCTTAATATATATAATTATTTTTTATTTTTTAAACTTACTTTTCACTACCTTATTTAAAATAAAAATAAAGCTCTCTTTTATATATATAAATAATATAAAATTAATAACTAAGATTTTATTATAAAGCTTAATTTTATTAAAAAATTTTTTTATAATAAGCTTTATATATTTATTATTTATTTCCCGCTATTTAGAATATATATTAAACTTTTTTTACGCTTATTACCTCCTCTTCCCTTTTTATACTCCGCTTTTACCTTTACTTTATTAATTATTTTTAGCGATTTTAATACTTATTACCTATAAAGGTCTTACTAAAGTAACTATAAAAATAAGCTAAAGTAAAGTTATAATTAAAGCTATCGAAAAAAGGAAGGAGAAGGGAGAGAAGCCCCCTTCCTAAGCTAACTATATACCCCGCGTAATAACTAAGCGCTATCGGGAAGACTTAAATATATCCGCTATAATCCCCCCTATCTAGCTATAATTAGTTATAGACTAATCTCTTATATAGCCCCCTCCTTAAGCTAGCTAAGGAAATAGGAGCGTAGGATAGAAGAGTTACGTATTATTACGCTAGTAAGACGTTTTATATAAACCTTAGCTAATAGCTTAATAGCCTCCGTAAAGATAAGGATAAAAAGGCGGAAAAGCTCCCTTATAGCTTAGGGAATTAAACCTTAATCTTTATAAGGAAAATTCTAATAAGCTTAAAATCGTAGCACCGCTTAAAATAAGAATTAATAAACTTATATACTAATAGTAAAAACTTACTTATATAGCTAATATATAAAACTAAGTAATATTATACCGGTTATAGGAAATTTAGAGAATATTTTAATTATAATAAATAATAAAGCTAGCTATATATTTATTACTATATACCGCTAGCGCTAGTTTATAAGCTAGGGCGTAATATAACTATAATATATACTTATTAATAAATTTACGCGCCTAAGCCGCGCGTAAACTATCCTTATATAAGGTAATATAATAAGGCCGGAAATTACCTAAGCTATAATATCTAATATATACTTATCTTTCCTTACTTATTATCCCCCTAATTAAAATACTTTAGATTTACCTCTAACTACCCCGCTCCGCTTATAAAAAGCTTTAACCTTAATATCCTTATTTACTTATAAAGCTTTAGATAATTACGCTTAAAATAACTAATCTAATTATACTAATAATAACGCTAGCGCTTAGTAATATTAAAATAAGATTATATAAATATAATATTTATCGAGTTAGTAAAAAAAGGGGGCGGTAAATTAATTAGCGCGTTAGGAATATTTCCGGAATTAAATACTTTATTAAAATTTTAAAGAAAGCTAGCGAAAGCTACGTATATCGTAAGCTAGTTCTTATAATCTAAGCGCTCTTATAGCTCCTTATATAGCCTAGATAAAAGTAAAATAATCTTAGTATAGTTAAATTAATATAATAGTCTAGCCTTAAAAAGGGTATATTCTTACCTTATAATATATTCTCTAAGGGGCTTTAATAGCTTTTAATATATCCTAATTAAAAAAAAACTTACTTAGCGCTTTTTATAATTTTCCCTAAGAAGCTTAAAAATATACGCTAAAAAAGCTTTAAGCTAGAAAAAAAAATCTATAGCTATAATAATATATAGAAAAAATATTTACTAAAAGGTACTAAGATAAGAAAAGATATAGTAAAACTAGGATTTAAGCTCCCTAATTACGGCTTTATTAATTATAAATTTAGTATATATAGTAGCTAGCTAAAAATCTAAGCCGGAATAAGCTAAAAGCGGCTTTAATATAAGTAAAATTTAATAATATTTTATACTAAGATTTTACTTTTATATTCGGTTAGCGGTAAGAGGAGCTTTAATTAATATAAAGGTCTTACTAATACGATTATAGAAATAAGCTAAAGTAAAGTTATAATTAAAGCTATCGAAAAGAGAAAGGAGAAGGGAGAGAAGCCCCTTTCCTAAGCTAGCTATATACCCCGCGCGATAACTAAGCGCTATTAGGAAGACTTAAATATATCCGCTATAATCCCCCTTATCTAGCTATAATTAGTTATAGACTAATTTTTTATATTACCCCTTTTAGGACTTATATAAATATACCTCCCTTTACTTTATAAAGCTTCTCTTTACTTTTTATTAACTTTACTTTAAACTTTTTACTTTTTTTTATAAGATTACTTAAAAGGTATATAAGCGAAGGGCTAATATTATTAACTTTATTTAAAATATACTTAATTATTTCCTTATATACCTTAACTTAGATTTTTATTTTTTTTAGCTTTAATTATATTTTCTAATTTATATTATTTATTATTTTTTCTTTTTTAAACTTTATTTTAATTTTATATTAGAAATATTTTAATTTTAATATTTTATAAATAAAAATAAAAAACCGCTTTTTACTTTTCGCTATTTAAGTAAATTTAATAATAAATATTAAAAAATTAATAATATAGCTATATAATTAATTAAACGCTATAGCTAACTTAGTAATTTTAAAATTACCTTAATAATATAATTTTTATTTATATTTATAATAAATTTTAAAAATTATTTTTATAATTTATAATATAAAATATATAAAATATATTAAATAATATTAGTAAATATAGCTAAACTTTAATTATTAATAAATATATTAAAATATTATAATATAATAAAAATTATTTATTAAGAAAGCGAAAAAGGATAGTTAAAGGCGATTTCTCGCTTTTATAAATAGCGATTTTAATATTATATAGTTTATAGCTTAGTAAGTAAAATTTCGTAGCTAAGCTTCTCCGAAGCTTATATATATTTCTCCTTTTTAATAAGATATAAACTCCGCTTTTTAATTATCTTTCTTAAAAAAATTAAAGCTTCTAGCTTATAAGTTTTTTCCTTATCTTTTAGAAAATACCTTATATTTTCCTATCTCTAACCCCTTCCCCTTAATAAATATTCCCTTCTAAGTTATTAAAAATAAAATTTAATTTATTATTTTTAATATTATATTATAAAAATCTGCTAAGCTTAATAATATCTTTATTAGCTTTTTAAAATATTATAAATAATTTTTTATAATAGTTTTAACTAAGCTTTTTTAAAAATATATTATTTATAGATATTTCCTTACTTAATATTAAATTTTTAATATTATAGTTTTTTAGAAAGCGGGAAAAAGCTTAAAGGTTTATTAAACTTTAAGTAACTATTATTTTATCTCCTTTTTTAATATTATAAATAAGATTTTTAAATACTAAGTAATCTTTACACGTACGTATAGGTAAGAGAAAGCAAAGGTAACCTATATTAAGTATAATTAGAGATAGATACCTTTCCTTTATCGTACGAGGAAGAGCGGCTATATAGCTAGATAACGCTTTACTTCTATACTCTCCTTTTTCTTATCTAAGCTACCTCCTACCTCTTAAGTTATATAAGGTATAACTTAGGTAGTAATATATATTTCGTTAGAGGCTTCCTTATATCTATATTATCCTTTATATATATATCGTATAGTAGATATAAAAAAGTATAAAGAGATAATATCTAATACTTAACTTTTTCTTTTTATAAAAAGATATACTAAATAAAAAAATATTATATAAAGAAAAAACTCCGTTTTCCTAAAAGGTAGATATTTCTAGAGAAAAATAATTATATAATATTAAATAAATATATAATCGAAAAAATCTCTAAAAGTAAATAACGCTTATAATATTATAGTAAAAAGAGATAAAAAAAATAAGCTATTAGCCGAAAAATAAAAATTAGGTTATTATATAATCTAATCTATAATACGTTTTTATAAAGTTTTACTATAAAAGTCTCTTATAATTATAATATTAGGAAAAATAAGTAGGAAATCGACTTTTTATAACTTTATACTAAAAATACTAAAAAATATTACGAAAAATAGGAATTAAAAATCGGATTCTGCCGCCTTTTACCGCCTTTAGAGGGGTATAAAAACCCCTCCTCGCTCCCTCTCTCTCTCTCTATCTTTCTTTTCCTTTCTTCTTTTTTTCTTTTTTAAGCTAATCGATAAAGATAATAATAATAACTAAAAAGATCTTTATTAAAAATTAATAAATTATATAATATACTTAAGTTATTTTTATTAATAATTATTAATTATACGATATACCTCCCTATCTTAATAGCGTTATAGCTTATTAACCTAAGTTTTACTAAGTTTATATACCTTATAATAAAGAGAATAACCGATACTTTATATAGTAGATATCCTTAAATATAAGAAAAAAAAGTCTAGCTATCGTATAATAATAATACTAATAAGAGAGTAGTAAGCGGAGATTTAATTAATAACTATATTATTATCCGATATCTTTATTTACCTTAATAATATTTAAGATTTTAAGCGTATTAAAGCTATTATTATCTAACGCCTAAGTTATTTTCTAGTAATTTTACTAATAAGTTATAATAAAGTAATAGTAAAATTATATTATATTTATATTAGAAATCCCTACTTATTTAATATATATTAAACGAATAGTAATAAGGCTTATATTATTTATATATAGCGGTCTTATATAATAAGATATTTTTTTATATAACGGGGCTAAGCGTTATAAACTCCTAAGCTAGTACCTTATATTTTAGTAACTACTCCTATTAAATTACTTAATAGCTAGCAGCGGGGATAGGTAATAATAATACTAAGTAAAGCACCTCCTAACGCGGAGGAGTATATTACTATCTCGGATAATAAGTAGTAAGGGGCGGGGGTAAAAAAGAAGTAATAATAAGGTTAGATAATAAGAAAAAAAATAAAAAAAAGAAAAAAAAATTAGGCATTTAAGACTTATAGCTTTACTATTTTAAAATTAAACGTAGGAGTTAGATAATACCCGGAAAAAATTAATAGTAATTTTTATATAAAAATAATAAAAAAAAACGTAAAAATATAAAAAAAATAAGAAGGTAAAAATAAAGAGTTAGATAAAGTAAAAATATAAGAAAGAAAAAAGTATAAGTCTCGTATAACTTAAGTAAGTTATTAAATAGTAGCTTTAATCTATAACTTATAGGAATTTATAAAAATAAGGGTTAATAAGGCTAAGTTAGGGCTATCCTTAGTATAAGCGTTAGCTAAGTTATTCTTACTATTAATTTATCGTATTTCTAAAATTTCCTTACGCTTATATAACTTATAAATAGCTATAATATCGATTATTAGTCGTTTTTCTATTATTAAGCTAAGCTTTACTAAGTAATTATATAATAAATATAAGTTTATATAAAAAATAAAGGGGATTAGGGGCGTGCTTAAAGATTATATAATAGCTTAAATAGTTAAGTAAAAGGCTAGGCCGATATTAACGCTATTTACTATATCGTAAAGTTCGCTTATTAGGATACTTTAAGTAACTTTTTTATATTTTATAGAGGTTTAGTAAAAGATATTACCTTATATAATAAATAAGTTAAAGGACCGGTCTTTTTTACTAAGGATAATTAAAATACTAAGCTATAAGGTAAGGTCCCTATTATTTACGAATAACCTATTTATAAAAATAAATAGTTTCGTATAAGATAAGTTAAGCGGGATAAACCGTAAATTGCAAGTAATATTATTAATCTACTATTAAATATATTTATTAAAGGCTAAAATATCTTACGAGGAAGGATCGGTTATTTAAGCAGCTACCGTAAAGTTATATAACGCTTCCGGTTAATAGGTAGAAGTAATATATACTCCTTAAGCTTACTAGCTAATAAAGTCCTATAAGGTAATATTAGCAGTTAAGTTAATAACGTAAAGGCCCCTTACTTATTTTTTCTATATAAGAACGATATCGTATAATTCGCGCGTAATATAACTACTATTAAAGTTAATAGATAAGCTATTAGTAAGGAATATTTTAGGCTTTATATAAAGCTTTGCCTATTTTAACTTATTTTCCTTAAGTTTAGAGAATATATTAGATATAAAAGAGAATATATTATCTATTTATAAGCCCGTTATTCTAAATAAGTTAGGGCTAGCTATTATAAATAAAAAATATAGATTATATAATAAGGGCGTTATATAAAGGTTCGTATAATAATAATTATAATATATCTTAAACTAATATAATTTTAATTCTACTAGCTTATATAGCGGCTTTTTAATATATAAAAAAGTATAAGGTAAATATTAATCTTATAGTTTTTTAGGAAAGTACGCGTATATTATATAACTTAAAAGATTAGTAAACTATATATATACTTACGTAATATCTTATAATTCGCCTTAGTAATTATACGACTTTATAAAGGTAAGTTTAAGAGTAAGAAAGAGGCGCTATAATATATATAGAATTATAAGTAATTACGTAAGTATTTCTTCCTTACTATTATTACTATACTCTTAAACGATAAGCTAGGATTTCTCGTAAGGTTTATCGTTTAGATTTTTTACCTCTTATATAAAACGCGTTTTAAAAATATATCTTATAAGGTCTAAGGAAGGGTTATATTAAATAAAGGTAAAGACTTCTTATATAAAAAGGGTATTAATTTCCTTATAGTTAGAGGCCTTAAATAATTATTTTAAAGTAGTAATAATACCTTATTACTATAGTTATATAGTAAGTATATAGTTATTTTTTCCCTTTATAATAATAAATATAGAGGGAAAAGCTTTATATAAGTCTTTATTATATAAGGGTATAATCGGGATTTTAAACTATACCTTTTTCTTTATAAGTATAGTAAGGAGGGAGCGGAGATAAGGTTTAACTTATATCGTATAAAATCTAGTTAGTCCTATAAGGAGTTTAAGAATAATATCTTAGCTATCGAAACTAGAAATATAAAAAGGACCTTATTATTTATCCTTTTTACGCTAAATAAAAACTTCGCTTTAAAAAGGAAGCGATAAGATATTATATAAGTTAGGTCTATTTCGGGTATAGAGAGCGCGTAAAATATCCGCTTAAGCTTTAATTTATTATACTTATATTATAGCACGCTAAATTACTTAAGCTCTTATAATAATATTAAGGGCTAAGGGCGAGTTATATAAAATATAGGAGTAAGCGCTAAAAATAAAAAATATTAGGATAAGGCTATCTAATTTAGCTATATTATTAATAGCCTTAATAGCTATTTAAAAATAATTATATTATTAGTCTTAGTGCTAATTTCCTATTATAAGATATTATACGCCCGCCTAAAAGGGGCGTATATACGTTTAACTTTACTAATCGCCTAATACGCTTCGATAGGTATTTCTTTATATATAGTGCTAAGTAGTTTCGCGTTTATACGAAACTTTAGAGAGGAAAAGTTAGTCCTAGCGTTATAAAAGATAATATTTAGTAGGCCTTAGTATATATAAATCTAGTATTTATATAAGGCGTTTTAAGCGTTTGCCGCTAATATATTTCGTATAAAGGCGGCTATTAAGAAAAATATAGCTTCGTTAATAGCGTATAGGACTAGCTTACCGCTAAGGTAAAAAATATCGATAATAAGCGAGTAGTTAAAATTATAGTTATCTTTAAGGGAGAATTTAAATTACCGAGGTTTTAAGTTATATAACTAATATTAGTAATATAAACGTTAGATTAACTTAAGGGCTACGGGGGTTACGTTTAGAAAACTAGCCTTTTTTAGTAAGTTATAAAGTTATTATATATAAAAATAGCTAAAATATCGGTAAAGCTATCGTAACTCTTATTCTATATAATATAATATAGATTCTTACTTTAAGATATTAAAAAATAAATATCCCTATTTCCTAATAATAGGAATTATTATATTATTATATTATATAATAATATCCCTTATATTATTATAGAAGGTATAAAAGCGGTTAGTATCTTTAAGATAGAAAAGGAATAGGGTAGAAATATTAAGAATATAGTAAAGGACTTTGCCGAGAAGGTTTCGTATAATAATAGTTCTAATTAGCTTAGTAAGTTCTAAGAAGCTAAAATAGATCGTATTCTTAGTTAGAGTTTAGTTAATAATTATATAAGAGTATTCCTAAATATAAGCTTCTACTTATAGTTTACTTATAATTAAGATTTACGTAGCTCCTATATTTTAAAGCTTACCTTAATATATCGTACGATATATATCGGAAAGGAGGAATTATTCCGCGGGAACCGCTAGGGCCTTTAGTTAGTAGATATTATTATTAGTAAGGCGGTATATATAGGCCGCTATAATAAAAAATAAAACCGCGTTTTCGCTACTAATAATTTCCTTTTTAATATTAAAGTTTTCGTTATATAACTATAAAAACTAAGAATCTTATTTATTAAAACCTTCGTATAATAAAAGGAATACGCTAAATTCTTCCTTCGTAAGAGGGTCCTAGCTAATTTCTTTATAATTAGTAAGGTATTACTTATATACGCGTTAAATATTATCTAACTTATAGTTTATAAACTAATATTTTTCCTTTTTATATATAAAGTACTTTTATATTATATAAGGTTAGAACTAATATTGCTATAGGGAAAAATATTATATAGGGGGCGATTATCGTTAGTAAGGAGTAAAAAAAGATTATCCGGGGTTTATATAATATTTATTATAATTAAGGTAGCGTTATTCGATAAAAAACTAATTAGTAGTTTTATCCGTAGTAATAGTAAGGGAGGAACGGAGGCGATTAATAAATATTTCGTATAATATATCTTAGAATATTATAGCTAATTTAAGTTTTAGAACGCCGCGATAAGCTTATACGATAATAGTAAGAAGTTACTTTTCTCCTTAATAGTTAAGTCTAAGAGCTTATTAAATAAGTTAAAATTTATTAAAAAGGGTATTAAATAAATTTATTATAGTTTTATCGGGGTTTTCTTATCGTATAATATTAAAAAAAAGAGTAGTTTAATTTATTTAATATAACGAATAGTTTATATAAGTATTAAAATACGTATTTAAAAAAATATAAATTTTATTTTATCGTTTCTCCGATCTAATAAAGTATAAATAATAATCCTAAACTTTATTTAAAAAGATATCTGGAAAAATAGCGTAGAATTAATCTTCCGTTATACTAATATAGGAGTAATAGCTAATAAAAATCCTAGCCTTATCGATTAGTATATTATACGGCCGCCTTATATAGTTCTAATCTTTTTACTAACTCTTAAGGAAAGCGGTAACCTTATTTAGGGAGATTAGTTTATTTGCTACTTATTATATTAGTAATAATATATAAACTTATACGATACTTATTAAGGCTTAATTTATTAGTTTTAGGAAGGTCTAAGTTAGGGTTACTAAGGGTAGCTATATATTTAAGTTATATAGAGTAATTAACTTTTACGTATAGGTCGTATAAAGTAAGGGTTCGGCTAAGATACTTCGTAGTAGCTATATTAAAATATATCTTAACTTAAGGGGCTATACTAAGTATAAAGCTTATATTATATAATCTAAAAAAGTTAGTTCGGAAAAGGGGAGGTAGTCTAACTATATAGAAAAGGCTTTTTACGGGTTAGGGGGTAAAACGTCTTCCGGTTTAGCCTTAAGGAGTCGTATAAAGCGTTTAATTAATATACTATTTCCGATAAGCGGGATATATCGTGCGATTATAATTTAAGTTAATTCTTTTAAAAATATATAGTAGATATATTTTAGCTAGTAATAGGTCTATCCTTAAAGTTCTAATTAGATTATATAAAGAAGGTTATCCTTATAAAGGTTAAAGTGAATAATATCGTATATTTACTAAGTAATAAATATTATTAATTTAATTTTAACCTTATCGGGAGGTTATATAAGGTCGGGTTATATATCTTAATAAGTCGGGTTCGTACTTTAAGTCTAGATATAAAAGTTAACTTTACTTCCTTCTATTATTTTATTATACGAAGCTAAAATCTCGTTTATTACTGTTATTATAGTTAATATATTTACTACTTCCTATTTAATTTCTAAGGTTATAGAAGCTATATTATCGTTATTACGTTTTTAGAACGCTATTAAAAGTAATATTATATAACTAGTAAAAAGTACTAGGCTAAATATAGCTTTTCGGTAAGGACTTTATTATTAGTAAGTATTATATATTACCTTAATCTTTTAATCTTAATAGTAGTATTAGGTAAAAATAGCTCTTCGGTAAGAACTAGTATTAAGAAGTAAGGTAAAAATATAGGTATCGGTCGATAGCGGGCATAGGGGCTTTTTAGTATCGTACGATACCTATCTTATTACTCTAGCTAATCTATAGTTAACTAATAATTAATTAGTATAATTACTAATTAGTATTAAGTAATTTTTATATATATATATAGGTAAGAGAAAGTAAAGGTAACCTATATTAAGTATAATTAGAGATAGATACCTTTTCTTTATCGTATAAGGAAGAGCGGCTATATAGCTAGATAACGCTTTACTTCTATACCCTCCTTCTTCTTATCTAAGCTACCTCCTACCTCCTAAGTCGTACGAGGCATAACTTAGGTAGTAATATATATTTCGTTAGAGGCTTCCTTATATCTATACTATCTTCTATATATATATCGTATAGCAGATATAAAGGGGTATAGAGAGATAATATCTAATATTAAAATTATAATAATAAAGAAAATATCTTATATAACGGAGTTTATAAAAATCTTATTATAAAGTTAAATAAGTAACTAGCTTAATTAGTTTATTAATAGCGCTTTATTTTTTTAATAAAGTTTATTTATATTATCTAAAGCTTTTAAAGCTTTACTTTTTTTCTAATATTAAATATAATAAGTATTTTTAATTATATTTTATATTTTAAGCTAATAGAAATCCTTAACTTTTTTAGCTTTCGTAAATAAATTATAGCTTTCCTCTACTCTTACCTTTTTAACTATACCTCCTACTTAAAAATTAATAATAAATTATTAAACCTTTTCTTTATTTTTATTAAAATCCCTTAAAGCTCCCCGCTCTTTTTAATACTTTTTATCTTATATATCTTATCTTTTTATAAGCGCTTAAAATAAGTAACTAATATATTTATTATTAGATTTAAAAATAATATTAATATTTTTAATATTAAGCGTACTTTTATTTAAGTTCGCTATTAGCTTAAATAAGCTTAAAGTATTTATTATAATTAAGTAGCGGAGTATAAAATAATTTTCTAGCTATTTAAAAATAAGCTCCTTTATTTTATAAAAGCCCGCTTTATTAATATAACTCCGCTAATCTTTAATAAGAATATTATTTAACTTATATAAGAGGTATATATACTTAAGGTTTAAATTTATTATAAACTTTAATAAAAGCTATATTTCTACCGCTTTATAAAGAAGCTTACTTATTAATAGCTAGCCTTAACTAAGCTTACTTTATTTATTTAAAGCTTTTTACTCCTCTAAGTAAGGGAAATTTATATTAAAGTTATTAAGTTTATAATTACTTTTAATATTATAATTTACTTTACTTTAACCCCGCTAGGCGGAGAACTTAAAAGCCTTATCTTCTAATAGCTAGTTATAACTTAATTTAAATACCTTTACCTTATTTTTAGAGTATATTAAATAACCTTTTCCTATTATATTAAGTTTAAAACTTTTATCCTTTTTATTAATATTTACCTATCTTACCGCGCTGCTTATAGCTACTAACTTTTTTATAATAAAAAGCTAATAGCTTATATTTACTCCGCTTTTAAAAAAATTATTATATACCTTTGCTAATATTATAAAAGTTAGCCCCGCCCCGCTTATATCCTCTTTAAATCCCTTTAATCCTCTTTTATTATTTAGGTATAAATTATAGATATCGCCTCTTAGTCTTTTAAGATTTTAAAAGCTTATTTTTACGAAGAATAGTAACTTTGCTAAAACTCTAAAAAGGGAAAGCTTTAAAAATATAGCTAATCCTCCGAATACCTTACTAATAAACCGCCCTAACTAAAACTTAATAATACTTTATAAATTTATTAAAGCTTTCCGAAATTCTTAAATAGCGCCTTAACTTAGCTTTATAATAATAAAATTAGCCTTAATAAGTTTCTTTATATTTATAATATTTTTATAATTATAACTTTTTATTATTTTTATAATAATAAGAAAAATAAGATAATAGCTTATTTTACTTTATATTATAAATTAACTATTTATAAGAGGACGCTTTTATTAATACTTCTTATAAGTTTAATTTAAAATTATAAGGATTTTAATAAAGCTTTTAGCTATAAGGCTATTATAAGCTTTCTTACCTTATAGTTTATTTACTTATAACGCTTTAATTAATTTAACTTTTTTTTATTATTTTATAATATTTAAATATATTAAAATATTTAAATATAAGGTTTAAGCGCGGGGGTTAGTTTTTAATATTTTTACTATATAATTATCGCTATTTATTTACCTTATATCCCGCTTTTAACTCCGCTCTTTACTTTACTTAGCTTTATTTAGCTTACTTAGCTTTTTTACCTTTTTTCCCGCCCTACCCTTTACTTTATCCTCCGCGCCTAATAATATTTTTAACTTTTCTAAGCTTATCTTTTAAGCTATTATTATTATTTTCTATTATATATTTTAATATTTTTAATATAGATTTTATAAAAGATAATTCTAATATTTAAATAAAATTTAGCTTAGGCTTTAACTTCTCTTTTACCGCTTTCTTAGCCTCTATCTTTTTTATTTCCTATTTCTCTTTACCCTTTTTTATATTACTTACCTTTTTTACTCCGCTTACCCTCTTAACTTTATTCGCCTTTTTTTTATTTTCTCTAACTATTATCTAATTTAATTTACTCCCTAATATTAATATAATAAAAATTAGTATTTAATCTATTACTTTATTTTTTATTTTTAGCTTTATTTTTAGCTTTAGCTTTAGTTTTAGTAAATTTAAGTTAAGAGTATATTAAACTTTAATAATATTTTTTAGAATATACTTAAATTAATTAACTTTAATATAATCTATTATTTTTTAATTAATATTATTTTATATTTAATTAAGATTATATATTATATTATATATAGTAAATTAAAAGTTTTATATTTTTAAGTATATTTTTAATTAAAATTCTTATAAAAATAATATAATAAGGTTTTTTAAGCTAATAATAATAATAATTATTATTATTATTATAAATACTTTTACTATTACCGCTATCGCTTTTTTTACTTTTATTATAAACTCTATTATTATTATTATAATTAGTATTATTTAAATTAACGCCTTTACCCCCGCGCCCCTTATTACCGCCTCCGCTTCCTCTTTTATACTTATTATTATTATTACCTCTACTTATAATCTAATTATTATATTTATTACCGCTATTATTATTATTATTACTTTACCCCCCTTTTTACTTTTTACTTTACTTATACTAATAATTATTTATTTACTAAGTATTCTAAGGTAAATTAGCACTAATATATAAAACTCTTAGGGAGAAGTATTAATAATTATAATAATAAGAGTAATATTAAGGGTAGCTATTAAAATAGCTAACTTTATTCAGGCGCTTACCTAAGGTATTATTATTATCTTATTAAGTTAAAGCTTTAATATCTTATTTTATTTTTATATATTATATAAGTTAATTTAGATTTTTTATTATTATTTATTATTAGCTATATTTAAAATTTTACTTTACTCTATATTATTTAATATTTATTAATAAGCTATTTAGCTATCCTCCTTTATTAATATACCGCGTTATTTTTATTATAATAATATATAATTTTTTTTAAATATATTTATAACTTAGTTAGTATTTTAAGCTTTAACTTTAACTTTACCCTTAACTTTTAATCTTACTTATTTTTTAATATTTATATTAAATTTTAATATAATTAAAATAATTAGCTAATTATAAGCTTATATATTTTATTAGCTTTATATATAGCTAATATTATATAATATTATTTACCTTATTATTTTTAATATAAGATTTTATAATTAGCTAGCTAAGCTATATATATAATATAAGGAAAATTATAAAGCTTATAATAAATAATCTTAAATATATTTATTATTATTATTTTATTAATATAACTATATAATTTTTATTATATTCCTTTTATTATAAAAGTTAAAAAGAAAAGTTAAAAAAAAGGGGTTAGAAATATACTTTTTTCTAAAAATAATAAAAAAAAAGGAAAAAAAAGGTAAAAAAGAAAAAGATATAGCCCCCCCTTTTTTAATTACTAATAAATAATAAAGCGGCTACCCCGCTACTTTACCTTACCCTTTTTTAGACTTTCCTTCCTCCGCTCCGCGCTATATCGCCTTACCTTATACTGCCCTATACCGCCTTATACCGCTCCGTACCGCCCCGCGCTATATTATACCGCCCCGCTCCTTTTACCCCGCGCCTTATAAACTTTCCTTTTCTCTATACTCCCTTTTTTACCTTACTTTTTTTATATTATTTAAGATTACCTTTAGGTAATAAGCTTATTATATTTTATTATTACTAGCTATTATTATATTTTTATATAAGCGTATAGTAAGCTTTCCTTTTATAGTTAGGGGGTTTAACTTTACTTTAGGGGATTTTTCTTACTTATTATATTATAAAGGCTTTAAATATTATAAAGGCCCTTAGCGTATAAATAAATAAAAATAAAATTACTTAAGTATAAACTTTAAATATCTCCTTTTAGTTTCTTAAAACTTTAAAAGCTTAACTTTATAAAAAATAGTAATTTTACTAAAACTTTAAAAAAGGAAAGCTTTAAAAATATAGCTAATCTTTTAGATACTTTATTAATAAATTATCTTAACTAAAACTTGATATTATTTTATAAATTTATTAAAGCTTTTTAAAATTCTTTAATAGCGCCTTAATTTAGCTTTATAATAATAAAATTAGCTTTAATAAGTTTCTTTATACTTATAATATTTTTATAATTATAACTTTTTATTTTTTTTATAATAATAAGGAAGATAAGATAATAACTTACTTTACTTTATACTATAAATTAATTATTTATAAAAAAACGCTTTTATTTATATTTCTTATAAGTTTAATTTAAAACTATAAAAATCTTAATAAGGTATTTAATTATAAAGCTATTATAAGCTTATTTACCTTATAATTTATCCGCTTATAACGCTTTTATTAATTTAACTTTTTTTTATTATTTAATAATATTTAAATATATTATAATATTTAAATATATAGTTTCTATATAAAAAATAAATTTTTAATATTTTAGCTATTAACTTTTATATATTTTATAAACTTTACGCTTATAATAATATAAATATAAACTTTTTATTCTTATATTATAAGTAACCTCCGCTTCCTCTATTATTTTATAGCGATAGCTAGCTATACTTAAAGTAACTTTAAAAGGGAGGGCGATACTATATAAGTTAATTATAACTATAAAAAATTTTTACTTAAAATATAGCTTTACTTTAAATTATAATAATTTTAAATTTAAAAATCTATTATACTTATTACCTTACTAGAAATTAAAGTAAATATTAGTAAAATTATTTTAGGAAATATTTTTATCTTTATATAAGTAATTATTAAATAAGTAGCGGAGTTTAAAAAGGTTTAGGGAGGCGCCCTCTTTACTTTAACTTTATTAGTTAATAATATCTCTTAGCTATTATAGCCGTAGTTTCCTCTCTTTTTTATAGCTTTAGGAAAAGCGGAATTTCTTTAATATAAGCTATAGTTATAGCTAAAGCGCTAAAAAAAACTATTAAAAAGTAAGTTTTTAAAGAATATAAGTAATAGTTTATAATTTACTTAAACTTTATAGCTACTTCGCTTTAAAATTTAAGCCTTAAAGCGATTATAATAAATATTAATTATAAATTTTATAAATAAGGCTAAGCTTTTATAATAAGAAAATTACTTAGCGGTAATATTATACTAATATTTTAAGATATTATTTATAAGCTTTAATCTAATTTAAAATAGCTTTATATTATTTTTAGAGAAAAAATATATTTAATTAGCGAAATTATACTTTTATTATAAAAAAAATACTAATATAAGCTTTATAATAAAGTAATAAAAAAGCTTTTTAGAAAAAGATTAAGTTATTAAATAAGGTTTTAGTAATATAACTATATATAAGAAAAAGTATTTTAAAACTTAGCGGAGTTTCTTAATAATTACTATTAATAATATAATAAATATAAACTAAATTTATAATAAAAGTATAATAATATAAGTAAAGATTTTTAACGCTAAACTTTATATTTTAAAAATCTAACTTTAATAATATTTTAAATATTATAAACTTAAATATATCGCTAAATATTATATAATAAAGCTATAATATAAAAAATATTTTACCGCTTTATATATAAAAAGTAAATTTACTTACTTTATAGCTTATAAAAAAAACTATATTATTATTTTTTTTATTAAAAGTTTTATTTTAAATAAAGTTAACTTTACTTTAAAATAAGAGTAATATAAGACTAAGCGAAAAATATATATATTACCTAACTTTAGAAGTTTATAAACTAAAACTTTATATATACCGCCTCTCCTCCCCTTTTAGCGCTAATTAAAAACTAATAATAGCTAAGGCGGAAACGCTAAAAAGCGAATATAATAGCACCCCCTCCTCTAATTTTAATTTCACACTTATCTATAGCTTTATTATAATAATCTAGCTATTTTTTAAAATTAGCTATTATAAGGTTTATTATAAAATAGTAAAACTTTTATATATTTCTAAGCTATATTAATAAGGCTTTAATTAATTAGATTATTAAAGCTATTTTAATTAAATATAAGGATTTAGTTTATAATAATAATAATAGCTAGGAGGATAAGTAAGCTATATAAACTTTATATTAAACTTAGTTTATATATACTTTTATTATTATAAAGTCCGCTCCGGGGGAAATATTAGCTTTTAAATTACTAATTAATACTTAACTTATTAAATATATAAAATATTAAGTACGGGCAGGGTTTAACTTAAAGCTAAGGTAACGCTTAAGGGGAGGGTTTTACTCTAAGTTTTCTAGTTTTTCCCCCTTTTAGAATATATATAAAATAGTTTTAAGCTATATAAGGTATATTAGCGTATAAGTATTATTATTATTATTATTATTATTATTATTATTATAAATACGCTATACTAATTAAAAATATTTTATAATTATAATAATATTTAGCTTAATATTAAAAAAGTTTATATTATTAGTAAACTTAATAACTTTTAGCTTAGGTTTATATTTTAATTATTAGTAAAGTAATATTATATTAAGGATAAAAAATATAATAAAAAGCGGGAAGCTTTAAGGAACTTTAATTTAAACTAAGAAAGGTGCTAGGGCTTATTTATTAAAGCGTAAATATAAAAAGTAATAGCTAAAATAGCTTTATAAAAAAGTTTAGATTTAAGTAAGGTACCTTATATATATAAATTTATAAAGTAATTTATTATAAAAATAGCGTTAAAAGCTCCTTTTATATTAAATTATAAAAAAAAGTAACCCCTTTCCTAGCTTAGGTAGCTTAAATAAGTTTTATAATTATAATAATAACTAATTATAGCTAGATAAGGGGGATTATAGCGGATATATTTAGGTCTTCCCGATAGCGCTTAGTTATCGCGCGAGGTATATAGCTAGCTTAGGAGGGGGGCTTCTCTCCCCTCTCCTTCCTCTCTTCGATAGCTTTAATTATAACTCTACTTTAGCTTACTTTAATATCGCACTCTTAGTAAAATTATTATATTAATTAAAGCTCCTCTTACCGCTAACTAAACGTAAGAGTAAGATCTTAGTATAAAACGCTATTAAATTTTGCTTATATTAAAGCTACTCTTAGCTTATTCTAGCCTAGACTCTTAGTTAGCCGCTATATATACTAAATTTATAATTAACGGAGCCGTAATTAGGGAGCTTAAGTTTTAATTTTACTATATCTTTTCTTATCTTAGCACTTTCTAGTAAATATTTTTTCCGTATATTATTATAGCTATAGATTTTTCTTACTAGCTTAAAGCCTTTTTAATATATATTTCTAAGCTTCTCGGGGAGAGTTATAAAAAGCGCTAAATAGGTTTTTTCTTAGTTAAGATATATTAAAAGCTATTAAAGCCCCTTAGAGAATATATTATAAAATAGGAATATACCTTTTTTAAAGCTAGATTATTATATTAATCTAATTATATTAAGATTATTCTACTCTTATCTAGGCTATATAAGGAGCTATAAGAGCGCTTAGATTATAAGAACTAGCTTATAATATACGCGGCCTTTACTAGCTTTTTTTAAAGCTTTAATAAAATATTTAGTTTTAGGAATATTCCTAACGCGCTAGTTAATTTACCGCCCCCCTTTTTTACTAACTTAATAGATATTATATTTATATAATTTTATTTTAGTATTACTAAGCGCTAATATTATTATTAGTATAATTAGATTAGTTATTTTAAGCGTAATTATTTAAAGCTTTATAAGTAAATAGGGATATTAAGGTTAAGGCTTTTTATAAGCGGAGTAAGGTAGTTAAAAGTAAATCTAAAATATTTTAATTAAGAGGATAATAAGTAAGGAGGGATAAGTATATATTAGATATTATAGCTTAGGTAATTTCTAGCTTTATTATATTACTTTATATAAGGATAGTCCGCGCGTAGCTTAAGCGTATAGATTTATTAGTAAGTATATATTATAGTTATATTACGCCTTAGCTTATAAACTAGCGCTAGTAATATATAATAATAAATATATAGCTAGCTTTACTATTTACTATAATTAAGGTATTTTTTAAGCTTCCTATAACTAGTATAATATTATCTAATTTTATATACTAGCTATATAGGTAAGTTTTTACTACTAATATATAAGTTTATTAATTCCTACCTTAAATAATATTACGATTCTAAGCTTATTAGAATCTTCCTTATAAAAATCGGGGTTTAATTCCTTAAGCTATAAGGGAGCTTTTCCGCCCTCTTATCCTTATCTCTATAAAGGCTATTAGGCTATTAGCTAAGGACTATATAAAATATCTTACTAGCGTAATAGTATATAACTTTTCCGTCCTATACTCTTACCTCCTTAGCTAGCTTAAGGAGGGGGCTATATAAGGGATTAGTCTATAACTAATCGTAGCTAAATAAGGGGGATTATAGCGGATATATTTAGGTTTTCCTAATAGCGCTTAGTTATCGCGCGGGGTATATAGCTAGCTTAGGAGGGGGGCTTCTCTCCCCTCTCTTTCCTCTTTTCGATAGCTTTAATTATAACTTTACTTTAGCTTACTTTAGTATCGCACTCTTAGTAAGACTATTATAAAATAGCTAGTTTTATTAACTTATTTTTTATTACTTATTTAGCTATTAGGAAAGAGCTAGTATAGTTTAGCGGCGTTAAATAACTGCTTATTTATTATAAACTTAAGTACTTTATTAAGGTAATATAAGAGGGAGATTAGCTTATAGCTACTAGCTTACTAGTAAACTTCTAGCTTCTTACTTTACTTATATAATATAACTAAGGTTTAAAATTAGTTAGTCTTTAATTAGTTAGGACTAACTAAAAAAAGTCCGGACTTAAAATATATACCTTTTAGTTAGTCTTTAGTTAGTTACTTTAAGGACTTTAGTTAGTCCTTAAATATAATAACTAACTGACTAAAAACTAAAGACTAAAAAGATTAAATTTTTAGTTAGCTTATATAAGCCGTTTTAATTAAAAAAATACTATTATATAAAGCTTCTTAAGGGCTATATAATACCTCTAAATTTATCTTAATTAGGCTATTTATTATAAAGTAATTAATTCTTTAGTTTTAAAGGCTAGGATAAATACTTATTTTAAAAAAAGAAAGAATTCTATTAAACTCTTATATAGAAAAATAAAATAAGATAAAATATATAGCTACTTATATTTACCTTTATATAAGTTTTAGAATTTTTTTCTTATTTATATAGCTAATATTAGTCTTTGAATTAAATCTTATATAAAAATAGCTAAAGTCTTTTAGCTAAAGTCTTTTCTTATAATTCTAATAATTAGTAATATTATAAGTAAAAATTCTATTAATAATAATTTAAAAAATCTATTATTAGACAATATTACTTTTATGTTTTTAGGTCCCTTATTAAAGGAGTTCTTTTAAAGAAAATTAATTTTATTACTTTTAGTAAAGATTTATATAGTAAAAAATATACTAGTAAGGAAAAAAAAGAAAAAATAGAAAAGAATTGATAACTAGAAATCTAAAAGGCTTACTAAGCTAAAAATAAGATTATAAGTAGATTATAGCTTATTTTATATAATAAGATTTTATTTAAAATTTTATCTTATACTAATCTTTTTTTAATTAAATATTAGCTTTTAAGAAATTTAGTATAAGGTAGGAAGTTTATAGCTTTTTATCTATACCCTATAAGTTATTATATAGGAAGAAAAATAAAATTTCTTTTATAATAAAATAAAGCCTTTTTATATATTAAAAAAAATTCTTATAAGTATTTTAATTAGAAAGATATTAATTCTTAAATTAAATTACTTTTTCTTACTAATATTTTTATATAAATTTTAAGAAAATATATAAAATAAAACTAAAATAAATACAACATATATTAGGGCTAGTAGTACTTTTAAAAATAATATATATATATTATTATTATTTATATAGTATTATTTTTACTTATAAATATATTTTTAAAAACTTTTTATTAAAAATATTACTCTATCTTTAGTATTTCTTAAAAAAGCGGGGAAAATAGCTATTATTATATAAAAAGTACCTTTAAGAGGCGTTTTAGCTAAATAATAAGGTAAAAATACTAATAAAATAATTAAGGCTAAAGACTAATTTTTTAGTCTTTAGTTAGTTACTAACTAACTAAAGACTAAAAGTAACTAACTAAAATTAGTTACTATAAGGACTTTAGTTAGTTAGTGGCTAATTTAGTTCTTAAAAATAAGAACTTTAGTTAGTTAGTCCTAACTAATTATAAAAAGACTAAAAAGTTACTAATTAATTTTAAACTTTAAATATAATTATAAAAATAATATAAAGTTAACTTAGAAAATAGCTAATCTAAAGGTAAGCTTAAAAGATATAAGTAAGCTATATATAAAAAACTAAGTAATATATTTTAAAAAAGCTATTTAAGATCTAATCTAACTTAGTTACCTTTTATAATAATATAATATAAAGGGTAGCTTAAATATTATTTATAATAATACGCTATTTTATAAGGAAGCTAAGTTTAAGCGTTCTATTATTTATAAATAGGAGGTTAAAAATAGGGGGAAAGAACTTATTTACTAAGACGCGGGCTTTATTTTCGAAAGACGCGGCCTTGCTTTTACCTAGGTCCTATAAAGCTAAGAGGTAAATAAGCTTAGCTAGTAAAATCCCTCGATCGGTCTCAAGTTATAAGATTAGATTAGATCGTATAAGGTTATATATTAGGGCATTAGTAGTTATAATCCCTTTTATATTAGTCTAATAGTAAATCTAATAATAATAATAATTCCTCTAAGTCCCCTTTTCCTCTCCCCCTATCCCTTATCCCCTTATACCTTATCCTCTAACGCCTGCCTAATAAAGTAGGGGGTATCTTTATTATAGTCGCCTACGACCACCTTCTCTATCTAAACCTCTCTACTATAATCCTCCGCAAATAGCCTATCGTTATCTAGTCTTAGGGGTATCCCCCCGATTTTATTCGAGCTAGTCTCCTAATTTCCTTAGCTTAATAGCCTCGCTTTCTTAATCGTTTTTTTATTAGACTAGTTAGCTATACTAGGCCTCTTAAGTTACGGCGATAATATATCGGATATTAACCCTCGGTTAGATAGCTATAGAAGGGGGTCCGATATAGGTTATAATATAAGTCGATTAAAATCCTTAAAGTTTACCTTAATAACTTAGCGTAGAGTTATCTTAATAGCTCTATCTAATAGCGGTTAAATAATATCGTTTATCGTTATAAATTAAAATACCTCTTATAGCGCCGCTCTAATAGTATCTTTTATCGGACGTATATTATATTCTTTAATATTTATAGAAACGGGCCGCTTTAGTTATATCGAGGACTTATTTAGAATATAAGTTAGCTTATTACGAATAAGTAAGATAATTCTCTCTAAATTTTTAATAGCTATTATCTACCTAATAGCTTTCTTAGTAAGCGTGATTAATTATTCTACTTATATAACTTACTAAAATTCCTTTCGTTAATACTTAAGGAGAGCCCTATAATTAGCTTCCTATTACTCTTTTTAGTCCCTCGTAATAGACCGTTATTTTACTATCTATATTTTATTTTTCTCTAACTACCGCGCTATTAGACTTTACTACTTAGCTAATAATAATTCGAACGCTTCCTTTTAATAAAAGGTAGTAAAGGCTCCTATAATTATAACGTAGGTAATATTAAAGATAGCCTTATCCTTAAGTACCTAAATTAATATAGTTATATTCTAAATTATAGAGGTAGCCGAAGGTGCCTAAATTAGCGCGGGCGTATTATAAATCCTAGGGGTAGCCGAAAGCGTATAAACCGCCGAAATAATAGAAAATAGCGATATAGTAAATATAGGCGTCGAAGCGGGATATATCCTCTTTACTATTATAAGGATATTTAAGGATATAAGCGTCGAAGTTAGTATCTTTATAGTAGGTAAGACTTATATAATAAAAGATTTTAGGTCGGTAATAACTAAGGGCCGTATAATAAAAAATAAAGGATACTTTAGGCTAGTAGCAGCTAATATTTTAACCGAAAGCTATATAATAAAAGAAGAAGATCGCTTCGGGCTAGTAGTAGCCGATATTTCTATAACGGAAGATTATAGCTTTATCCTAACTATAAGTTATACTAACTTCGCTTTTAAGGCTTACTTCGGTAATTTAAGCTAACTTTAACCCGTATTCTTCTAACTAGGGATAGGTAATATAGTTTTAGGGCCTTAAGGCGTTTTTAAGGGAGTTATTATAGTTATAAGTTTAACTATATCCTTATTCCTTTTTAAGGGAGTTATTATAGTTATAAGTTTAACTATATCCTTATTCCTAATTTTAGATACTAATATAAGGGTATATCTATTTAATAAATCTTCTACCTCGTTATCGGCTATTTCGCTCGATAGTTTTATTAATAATTAAGGTAGCGTAAGCTAGTTAGCCTACTAGCTTAATACTCGGCGAATAACTTAATTTACGTTAAATTTCGATACTTTTTCTATATCCT
Organism: Ophiocordyceps camponoti-saundersi (nom. inval.); assembly: GCA_003339415.1. Lineage (NCBI taxonomy): Eukaryota > Fungi > Ascomycota > Sordariomycetes > Hypocreales > Ophiocordycipitaceae > Ophiocordyceps > Ophiocordyceps camponoti-saundersi. The sequence continues at coordinate 53,606 of PDHQ01000176.1, forward strand.
AAAATCCCGCCTTAGACCCGTAAGTAATAATAGTAATATCTTAGTTATAATAGCCTTAGCCTTTAAGAGCTAACTTTAATAAAGCCGCCCTTAATATATTAGTATCTATTATACCTAGTAACTTATCGTATATTATTTAGTTAATACTAAGGATTATTCGCTCTTATAATTTCTATATAGTAATAAAAAATAAATCTATAATATTAGGTAAGATAGCCTCTTTTATCTTCCTTATACTAATAATAATCTCTAATATAAGGGGAAAATTACCTTTATTATCTTTCTTTACTATATAGTTCGCGAAATAATATATTATAATATATAGTTATTATAATTCTAGTTACGGGATCGGCTAGTTACGCGGTAAGATATCTTTTATAATATTCTTATCGGTAATTTAGAACTTTTAAATATTTTAGAATACTATTACTAAAGCGGTTTCCTCCTATATTACTTTAGTAATATATTACGATAGCTAGTCCCTTTTTACGGCTTATTTAGCTAGAATATAATTATAAGGAGTTCCGGTCGTTATAGTAATCTTAAGGTTCTTAGTAACTTTCGCTTTTTAGTTTATCTTTATCGTCTAAGTAAAAAAACCTTAGTATTTTTCGTATTCCGTACGAATTTTCTAATACTAAATATTAATTATCTTATTTTTTAAAAGGTTTATATTTTTAAGAGTTAGGTAGTTATCTTAAGTAGCTATAGCGATATAAGAGGAAAACGATAATAATATAATACGCGAAGTAAGGATAAATATAGGAGGAGATAAACGGTACGATAGAAGGTAAGTTAAACGAAAAACGATAATAATATACGAAATAAAAGTATATATAAAAGGAGATAACCGTGCGTTAATAATAGTAATATATAATAATTAGTTATATATGGGGAAGAAGGAGAATATAAGGTATATAAGAAAGAAGATAATAATAATACCTAACGATAATCTAATTAAGAAAGATTTAATAAGTAAGGAAAGGAAAATAGTAATAGTACGGTATACGAAAACGCGAGATATACGGTAGTAAAGGTATATACGGAGTATACTTAGAGAGAAAAGATATAGAGAGAATAGAAAATAAAGTAAGGTAAACGTGCGAATAAGTAAACGGACCGTTAGCGACTCTTTAGCTAGCTAATAGCTATTAATAATTATTATTAATTACTATTAACACCTACTATAATAACTTAATATCTACCGTAGTAAGTTATCCTTTTTATTCTTAGTCTTCCTACTTAACCCTACGTTTCCCCTCCTAACTTCTTATAATAGCGAGTTCCTATAAGCGTAAGGGTCTTTACCCTAAAGCTTATCCGTTCTTTCGCCTAACTTATAGCTTTATCGGGTAGCTATATCCTATATTACTCGCCGTAGGGGTATTAAATATGCCTTACGTAGTATAAATAGTTTAAGATCGTCCACGTGAAGCTTTCGCAAAACTTAACGTCCGATGATAGTAGGTATTAATAGTGATTAATAGTGATTATTAATAGCTGTTAGCTAGCTAAAGAGTCGCTAACGGTCCAGGGCCAGTGCCTTAATATAGTTGCTAGCGTCTCTGTTCCTTTATCTCCTCCGCGTAAGTTTCCTAACGAGCTTTCCGCTACTAGAACGCTTCTCTATTAAACGGAGCTATAGATAGATAATTATAGCCTATATAGCCCTATTCGCTATATTTAAAATACTATTATAGATCCGGGTTAGGAGGTTAATATCTAGGTCCTATACCCGGTAGTGCAGGGGCTCGGGGTTACTATTATAATATATTCGAAGAATTCTATAACGGACGTCCCTAATTCTATACTTAAGTACTAGTTTATCTAAGTATACCTTATATACTCGAATATCCGCTAGTAAGATAGCCTCCTAAGTTCTATAAATATTTACTTAACTTACTCGCTATTATAATATTAGATTATTCTATTAGTTTAGCTATCTTAGTTATTATCTCCTATTACTTAGCTATTACTTTTTACGAATCTATCTTTATAACTAGCACTTTATCGGTATCTTTTTTAATCTTTTTAAATATTATATCGCGTAAGTTATATATAGTAAGTTAAATATTAAATTATATTAAGCTTACCGTTACTATTAATAATTTCTACTTACTATTAACGTAGAGGCGCTTAATAATAGCCCGCTTATATTATTTATTTTTCTTAGCGTTTTTAATTATCCGATTTAAAAAGTTAGTAAGTAAAATCCGTTAAGTTTCCGATTTTACTTAGGTATAAAGAGCCTTTGCTTATTTTATATAATTAGCTAGTAATTCTCCTTTCTTATAACCGAACTTATACGCCTCTATAATAAGGGTGCTCTCTACGATTAGGTTTACCTTCTTAAACTTATTTATAAATAGAGTTACTAACTTAGACTAAATACGATCTTCGTCGTTTAATTTATTATACTAGTTAGTAGCCTTATTATAAAGACCCGAAGAGAAGATCTCCCTTACGATAATATTATATATCTCTCTTTAAATACCTAATAATACTATATTAGTATTATACTAATTAAGGTACCTTTTAGCTAAGATATCTTTTAGGTATTTAGTAAATAGCTTAAGCTTTAATAGTAAAGTTAACGCTATTATAACGTAATATTTGCCCTCTAGTTTAATAATACTCCCTTATATTAGTATAAGATATATAATTATTAAACTAATCTAATCTGCTAGGGGAAGGGGATAAAGGAGATAATATAGTAAACTTTCTAATAAACTAGGCAAACCTTATAATAAACTTATATCTATATTTAATATTATTTTCTAATTTTCTACTTTAGGGCACTCCTTAAGTACGCTCTAATAACTTACCTCTACTTATAATACTTATAACTACTAAATATTTAGCGGAACCGAGTCTTTTTTTATTAAGTATATCCGTTTCTTCGAATTAAAAAACTTCTAGCGTTAATTTATCTAAGAAGATTATACGCCCCTAATCCTTTTTACTTACTTATCCCGATATTCTTCTTATTTTAATTACCTTTAGCGATAATAAAGAAGGGAAAAAAAAAAGGAAAATTATCCGCACTTACGGGGTTTTCTTATATTCTCTCGTCCTCTTTCCCCCCTTATTCTCGCTTATATAGTCCTTCCTACTTTACTTACTATAAGGCCGCTTTTCCGGTAATAATAAGCAGCTATAGCTAGACTTACTCTAAGTAGCTCCCGCTTAACCTAATTAAAACTCGCTTTGCTTCCTAATTTAGCAATCTACCGAAATCCTTAAATACTTAGCTATCGTTACTAGACGATACCGTTATATTAATTCTGCAGCTCGTATAGTAACGCGCTAAATCTTAGTTTTATTACTATAAAATCCCTTAATCGGTCTTAAATTATAGGATTAGATTAGATCGTATAGGGTTATATGTTAGGGTATTAGTAGTTATGATCCCTTTTATATTAGTCTAATAGTAAATCTAATAATAATAATAATTCCTCTAAGTCCCCTTTTCCTCTCCCCCTATCCCTTGTCCCCTTATGCCTTGTCCTCTAACGCCTGCCTAACACTAGTAGTTTATTATAAAGCCGCGCTTAGCGCTTTATATACTAAAACTATTTAAGGTTATTATTAATAAAATATAAGAAAGAGCGCTAGTTAGCTTAATAAAAATAAGTAATTACCTTTTTTTAATTATAAGCAGATTCTTATAATTATAACTAGTTATACTTAGATAAGGAATTATAATAGCGATACCTAGCTTATTTAGCGTCCTTAATAGTATAAGTAACTATTAAAGTAAACTAAGTTTACTTCTTCCTAAATACTAAAGTATAAAAGAGTATAGCGTTTTAGATAACTTATTATAATTTATTATAAAAGCAGTTAAGGGTAAATAGTTTTTATAGCGTTAAAAATAAAAATTTAAATAAAGAATTCTTTTATAATAAAGTTTAGATTAGCTTATCTTTATTATAACTTAGGCGCGGGGGGGTTAATATCTTATATACTAATTATAAGTATTTATAAAATATAGTCGGATTTTATAAAGTTAAAGTTTAGTCTTATATATATAATATAAGACTCGGCTATAACCTAAGCTAAATCTTATATACTATCTTAATAGCTATAAAATATCTTAATATATTTACTTTTAAAAGTAAAAAGTAAGAGGTTAAGTTTAAATGTTTTTTAGATAAGCTAATTAGCGTTATTAAAGCGTTATTTATAGCTATCTTATAGTAAATAATATAAGTTAAAGTTTTTAAAAAGGATTTATTTTATTTTTAGCTTAAACTTAAGAAAGAGGGAAAAATAGCTTTATTTAGCTTAATTTAAAGAGGAGTATAATAAGATAATTTTTAATCTAGAAGCGAAACTAACTCTAGCTTAATCTTTACTAATATTAAGTAACTAATCCGAAACACTATAGCGCTTATAAATATATATAGCCGCTTATTTATTATAAAAAATAAGTTTATAAAATAAGGTTTTAGAAAAGGGCGGACTAGCTCTTAAATAGTATATTATTTCTTATAAGGTAATAATATTATAATAATATATATTATTAAAGGCTAATTATACTAGCTTAGGTTACTTATTAATATTTTAAAAAAGGATTTTTAGATATATAAGAAGGAGTTAAAAGTAATAATAGTTATATTCTTATTATTTTTATATAAAGCCTTAATAATAGCTTTAGTTTAAATCTTAGTAAAGGCTAATATAGTTAGAGGTTTAATATTAATTTTAATAAGGCTATTTATTTAATATAATATAAAAGTAAGTTTATTAATATTTACTATAGTTAAAAACTACTTAGGGGGTTATTAGCTTAAGTTTAATAAAGATACGCTCCTTTTATACTTAATCTAGCGCCTTATAGCTTTTAATATATCTCTATTAACTAATATCTTAAAAGATAGATTTAGCTAGGAGCTACTTATAAGTTTATAATATTTCCTACTAGTAATAAACTATTATAAAAACTTAGGGACTAATTCTTAAATAAATTATATATAAAAAGGCACCGCTAACTATATATTAAGTTTAGCGAATTATATAAGCTAGTATTTATAATAAGTATAAGCTTTATCTTATTTTTAAATAGCTATAAGGTAAAGCCTTAACTAGGCTAAGTAATCTTTATTATATAAAATATATATATATAAGTATTTATCCTATCCCGCTTTATATTTAGCTTTAATCTTATATATAATAATATAGTATTTATTATAAAGCTTAGTATACTTATAAAACTTAGAAATATAACTAAAATAATAATAATTATAATATTAATAAAGTTAAATAAAGTCTAAAAAGGGTTTTATTTTTAAAATTTATATTTTTATTATAAGTTTATAATTATAAAGTTAATTAGCGTTAATAGGGGAAGTTAGTCTAATAATAACCGCTATCTAAATAGCTTTTAATATAGCTTTTAAAGCTTTAAGCTTAGTAATAATAACTTTATTAACTTATATAATTTCTATAATAAGATTATCCCGGTTTTTTATAGCTAAAGTAAGAGGAAGCCTTTTAGTAATAATATTATATTAATAGTTAATAATAGCAATATTTAATTTAAAAATAATCTTAACTTAAAAGGGGTTTTAAGTAAATTCTATAATATTAAAATTAAATATAATAGCTATATCCTTACTATTAAAGTAGCGGATAGCTAAGTAAGATATTATTTTTAAAATATAATTAATAGCTTATATTATATTTTTAAAAGTTTTATTAATAATATTATTAAAGATATTATTAAAATATATAATAATTTCCTTTTAATATTAAAATAAGATTTATTTCTTAAGTTTAAAATAAAATTATAAGGTAAATATAACTTCTATTTATATTTTTAAAGTTTAATTTACTAGTAATATTTATAGGAGCGCTTCTTATAAGGTTTTAATAATAATACGCTTAATATCCTTTCTATATAAAGCCTTAGTCCTAGCTAATTTTACGCGTTTTAGTTTTTATTTAAGTTAGTTTATATATTATTTTATTATAGCTTAAATTAGTTAGAATAAATCCGTTAAAATAAGGCTTAATAAAGTTATATAAAGCTATTTTATTAAAATATTAAAGGGGACCTAAGAAGGTTCTTATAAGTTTCTTATATTTTACTTATTATTAATTAGATTATAAGTAAACTTAGCTAGCCTTACGCCTAGTTACGCTTAAAAGTTATTCGGATTCCTCTTACTATACTTTCTCCCTTTATATCCGCTATTACCTTAGTTAAGGGGCGGGAGCGCTATAGCCCTAAGCTAAATTTTTAAGCTAATAATAAATTTATAAATAACTTACTATTATTTATAAGTGCGTACCTATTCTAAATATAATTAAGTTTTTTTCTTTAACCGCTTATATAATTAAAAGACTATTAATAGCTATAAAAATAAAAAAAATAATTAAAAGCCTTATCTAACTATATATTATTTAATTATTTTTTTTATTTTTACTATTTTATATAAGAATTAAAATAAATTATTCTTTTTTAAATAATAAGTATATATCTAAGCTTATTAAATTAAAAAATTAATAACTTTATAAAAAAAAGCTTAATTAAAATAATTTAAGCTATACTTAATAAAGTTTTTAAAGTTTTATATATTAGTATTTTCTCCTAATTAAAATAGCTTATATAAGCTAATTAAACTTTAGTTATTTTAGTTTTTAGTTTTTAGTTAGTTAGTTACTTTATTTAGTAACTAACTTAAGTTACTAAAATAAGTAACTAATAACTATCTAAAAAATATATATTTTAATTATAACTAAACTTTAGTTAGTTATTAGTTAGTTATAACTAACTAATTTTAAACTTTGCCCTTATTTTAGTAACTTTTAAACCCTAGCTTAATTTATTTTAAACCTGCTATTATAACTTAGCGGACTAGTATAAGGCTCGCTATAATATCCTTTCCCTACTTACTATTTTTACCTTACTAGCTACTAACTACTTAGTAAGGGGTTTTCCCCTAAGCCTAGCTTAGTTTTTCCTCTTTTTTTACTTTTTATATACTTAAATACTTTATAAGTTTCTAATATAATTTAATATATATATATTATTTATAACTTAACTAGCTAAAGTATATAAGATAAGAGAAGGATTATTTTTTAGCTATATAATTTAGATAAGTTACTTAAACTTTATTATCTAAGTTAATATATATATATATAAATATTTCTTATAATAATTAATTTATTTATTATAATAAGAGTAAAATATAATATTAGCTTTTTATTTAGCTTAAGTAAAATATCTAATTAATACTAATTAGTAAAAAGTTAAAGTTACTTTTAAATAATTATTTTTTATTATTTAAAATATAATTAAGAATAAAAATATAATTTTAATAATAAAAAATTATTAAAATACTAATATATAAAAAAACTATACTTATTATTTTAATAAATTATAAACATATTTTAATTAGTATTTAGTTAATATTTAAGAATTTAAATATTTTAATATTTAATAATAACTTATTATAAGTTAATATTATTTATTTTTTTCTTTTTTTTAGATTTAATCTATAGCTTATAAAAACTTATCTTAATATTAACTTAAGGTTTTATTAATCTTAAATTAATTTTAGTAAAAACTTATAAAAGTTTTATACTCCTTAATATTTATAAAAAGCTAACTTTATTAATATAAAATAACTAATAAGGTTTTAAGGTATATATAGTATATATACTTAAAATTATAGTTTATATATAGCCCGCGCCCGTCCCGCGTATAATACTAACTAATTATATATATTTATATATACTTTACGCTTATTATATACGCGGACTTAACTAAGCACCCCTTTACGTAACTTAGCTATTTAAGCGTAGCTTAAATCCCTTATATACCCCGCTATTTTAGGAAAAGAGTATTTCTAGCTATAATATATATATATATAAAGTATAAGTTAAAATACCCTTTATATAGAAAAATCTTTTTCCTCCTTTTTTCTTTTTCTCCTTAAGCTAGTTATATTATTTTTTCTCGCTAGGTAAATTTTTCTTTAAGCCTTATATTTTATTATTACGCTATTATATTCTTATAATTCTTTTTATTATTATTATTATTTTTTAAGCTTTTTATATTTATTAAGTTATTATCTTATTACCTTAATATATTATTTAGTTAGCTATAGTTACTATCTTATATAATAAGTAAATATATTATAAAAGGAGATTTAAATAATAAAAGTATTATTATATTATAAAAAGAAAAATATATATATACTCATTATATTTAAAACTTTTATAATAGCTATAATATTAATTATTAATATAATTATAAGGTAGCTTATAAAGTATATAAATAGTAGCAAAAATAATATTTTTAAGAAAAATACCTTTTTATTATAAATATATACTTATAGTAAGCTATTTATAACTTATAAATAATAGTTAAGAAAAAATAAGCTATTACCTTGCCCGCTCGCCTTTACGTTAAAAAAGTCCTTAGCTAGCGTGCCCGGCTTATATTAAAGTTTCTTACTTATATTAACTACTTATAAACTATATTAGCCGCTACTTATATTATACCGCGCTTAGCGATTAATCTTTACTCCCTTTTTATACTAAGTAATAGTAATTCTTTACGCTTATCCCTACTACTAATAATATAATTACTATACCCGCCTTATATGTTCTAACTTATAATATATTTTTAATAATAATATAATATTAATAATAATAATAATAATAATAAGGCGCTCTTATTATTAACTTTAACTTTTTCGCCTTATAATATAAAATATTCCTCTAATAGTAAAAGGAATAATAATAATAAATTTTTAAATAATAATAGAATAAGTAAGCTATTTAAATTATAAACTATTAAGTAGATATTATTAATTAATATATAAGAGCGTAAAAATAAAGAGAGGAATAATATCTCTTACTAAATAATCTTAACGCTAACTAGTTTATATAATATATTAAGCTTACCCGCTACTTTATAATACGCCGCCTCCGCTAACTTATATATATTACCTAGCTAAAGCTTTTAATTACTTAGTATTTATATATATTACTTATCCTCCCTTTTTACTATATATTAATAAAGTAAGTATTAGAATATATATATTACTAGCTGCTTAAGAATATAATACGCGTTAAATACGCGTAACACGCGTCGCAGAGATTACTATCTCTATATAAATAAAGTAGGAGGTTAGAGGCACGTATAAAGAGGAGTCGAACTCGAGATAATACCGATCCGAGATTAGTATAATATTAATATAATATACGTTATTAATATAATAAAAATCGAGGGTAGGTAGGAGTATAGCTAGACGTATATATAATATATTAATCTTTTCTATACTTTTATTTAAGTAAGAAGTTATAAATAGAGTTATTAAATTAATTATTCGTAACTCCTTCTGCTAAAATATATTAGATAGGAGATATAATATTCTTTTAGCTATATAATCTAATAGAAATACCTAAACCTTATTAATTAAGTTAATATATATATATATAGAGTTCCTTATAGCTATTAACTTATATATTATAATAAGAGCAAAACGCAATATTAGCCTCTTATTTAGCTTAAGAAAAATACCTAACTAATACTAATTAGTAATAAAGCTAGGTTATTTTTATAATAATTATCTCTTATTACTTAAAGTATAATTAGATTTAGAAGAGTAATCTTAATAATAGCTATTATTAAAATACTAATATATTAAAAGCTATAATTACTATTTCGATAAGTTACGGATATACTTTAACTAATATTTAGTTAGTACTTAATAATTTAGATATTCTAGTACTTAGTAATAACTTACTATAAGTTAATATTATTTACTTATTCTTTCTTTTTAGATTTAGTCCGCGGTTTATAAAACCTTATTTTAATTTTAACTCGGAGTTATATTAGTCTTAGATTAGTTTTAGTAATTACTTAGTATATTTTATTTTATAATACTTTATAAAAATTAGAGAAAAATCTCTTATAAAGGAATTAATTTAGCAAAATATAAGAGATAAAAATAATAAAAAGGAAAAATAAAAATAATAAAAACGAAAAAGAAACCTTACGACCGGAGTCCCTTAATATTACTTCTAGCGTAAACGCTAAAGAGGACGCGCCTCCCGCTAAGCTTAGAGTATAAGGCGAGCAATATTAGCATATTAACGATATTAGTTAAATATTAACTTAAACTTAAATAAGGATTATATTATTATTAAACTTACCTTAATATATTAGTCCTTATATAAGGGCATATTATTACTTATAAAGATAGCTAAAGCTTAAGCTAAGGCTACTACTATAAGAACTATTTACTAAGTTAATATTAGCTTATATAATATCTAAACTTAGAAAATAAGCTATATATATATTATTATAATAAATATTTACTTTCGCGTAAATATAATAAGCTATCGCTAGCTAAAATACTTATTCTTAATAAGCGTTAATAGCTAGCTTTTACTTACTTATATAACTAATATAATTTTAGTAAGGGGGCACCTTTTTTATATCGCCGTATTTAATTTAGTCGTATTACGCCTAGGATAATAACGTAAGCGGCGGCGCGGACGTGAAAAGATTATAGTCTTTAGGTTACGCGCGATAAAGCGTGATCGGAGTCGCCGCGTTTATAAGCGATAGCGTCCTAGCGCGCGGGCGGAATAAAATAGCCGATATAACGCTTAGAGCGTAAGCTACTAAAAGAGTAAATAATAAACGCGTATATTAAAAGGGAGCTAAGTTTAGAAATATATTAGTACTTAATATAATTTTAATTTATAGCTAACTTAAGGTTAAGTTAAGATTAATATATTTTCTATACGCTAACGTATTATCTTATATAGCGTATTATTATTATTAATATTAGCCTCTAACTTAGGGCTTAAGATAATAACGTAATAGCTGCGCGGTGTTACGGATTATACTTATAATTACCTAATCTTACCCGTAGCCCTTAATCTAAGCTTCTAAAAATAAAGAGAGAAAAGGGGTAATAAGAAGGTAAGAGGCTTTACTTACTTTAACTAAGTAGTAAGTAGCTAGAATAGGAAATTTATAAAGTATAAATAAGTAAGAACTTCCTAAATAGGAATATCTTATAAGGCAAGGGAAGGTTATAAAGAGTAAGCTTTTAAGGTATAAATTATTTAAATTAAAAGTATTAGAATATATATATCGCTAGCTACTTAGGAATATAATACGCGTTAAATACGCGTAGCACGCGTCGTAAAGATAACTATCTCTATATAAATAAAGTAGGAGGTTAGGGATACGTATAAAGAAAAGTTAAACTTAAGATAATACCGATCCGAGACTAATATAATATTAATATAATATACGAAGTTAATATAAAAGGAGGATAAGGAGGTAGTTAGTAGGAGGGGGAATATATATATAATATACTTACTTTTCTATACTCTTAAAAAGAGAGATAAGTTATAAGTAAAGTTATTATTTAATCTTTTATAACTTTATTAGCTAGAGTATATTATATAATAAATATAATATTCCTATACGTTATATAATTTAGATAAGTTACCTAAACTCTATTATTTAAGTTAATATAATATATATATTCTAAGTTTAATTTATTAGTATTTTTATTATAAGAAATTTATAATATAATTTTAGCTACTTATTTAGCTTAGAAAGGATACTTAATTAATACTAATTAGTAATAAAGCTAAGTTATATCGTAGACTTAATTACCTTTTATTACTTAAAACTTAGTTAACTAATATAAGCTAAAATACTAGCTTCGTTATTATTTAACTTTAGTTTAAATTAGAAATAGAAAAGTAATTTAAATAGTAAATATTTATTAAAATACTAACTCCTAGAAAATTATAATTATTATTTCGATAATATATAAATATATTTTAATTAGTATTTAGTTAGTAACTTAATAATTCGGATATCTTAGTACTTAGTAATAACTTATTATAAGTTAATATTATCTATTCTTTCTTCTCTTTACTTTTAGTTTAGGATTTTTAAAAACTTACTTTAATTTTAACTTAAAATCTTATTAATTTTAAATTAGTTTTAATAGTTACTTCGTAACTATTATTTACTAAGCTTTTATAAGTTTAGTACTAGAAGTTTTTTATAATTAAGTTAATTTAATAATATATAAGAGATAAAAATAATAAAAGATAAAAATAATAAGAAAAGAAAAAGTAAAAATCCTTAGAACTAGAGTCCTTTATTTTTACTCCTAACGCGGATATCTAAGAGGGCGCGACGCGTAATAATCGCGTAGGGCCGGCTAAGTAATATTACTATATTAGTAATATTAGTTAAATATTAACTTAAATATAAATAGGGATTAGATTATTATTAGACTTATTTCGGTATATTAGTTTTTATATAAAAGTATATTATTACTTATAAATATAGTAAAAGCTTATATAAAGGTAATAATAGCTAAAATAGTTTATTAAGTTAGTATTAGTTTATATAAAGTTAAGTTTTAATAAGCTATATATATATTATTATACTAAATACCCTTTTTAGTATATTAGTAATAAGTAGTTACTAGCTAAGATACTTATTCCTAATAAGCGTTAATAGCTAGCTTTTACTTACTTATATAGCTAATATAATTTTAATATAAGGGCACCTTTTTAATATCGCCGTGCTTAATATTATTACGCTACGCTTAAGATAATAGCGTAAGCGGTAATAAGGATATAAAAAGATTACGCTTAGTAAGTTATATTTAATAGGGCGTAATAAGCGTTACTACTAATATAAGTAATAGTATTCGCGGATATAGGCGAAAAGCGATTATAGATATTATAAAGGAAGCTTATAAGGGGCGCGTAGAAAAGATAAGAGTAGGACGCGCGTAATATGCGTTCGAAGCTAAGTTTAGAGTATATTAGAAATTAGGTTAATCTTAACTTATAGCTAATATAAATTAGAGCTAGAATTAATATATCTTTACGCTATTAATAAATTAAAGCCTTAAGAGTATTATTATTATTAATATTATTCTTAGACTCGGGATTTAAAATAATAATCTAATAACTATATAAAGTAATAAGCGTATAAGGGGGCGGTCCTAATATATAATAGATCTTAAGTTAAGGTTAGTAAAAGCTTACTATAATATTAACTTAAGATTAACTTAAACTTACTTTCTTATATATAATAATAATAATAATAATAATAATAATAATAAAGGTAAAAGGAAGAGGAAAAGAATAAGGAGCTTAGGCGTAGGGTAATTTATAGGTAAGGTGCTAAGTTACTAATTTACCTTACTAAATAAGGTATATACTTACCCCTTTTATAAATAGTATATCGGTATATACTAACCCCTTTTATAAATATAAGAGGTATATACCTCCTAAAAGTATAAATACCCCCCCCCCCCTTTTTAAAATTTTTTTTTTCCTTTCCCTTTTTACGATTACCTTAGTCTTTCTTATCTATTTTTTATAGATAACCTAGCGATAATTTACTAAATATTACGTTCTTTATTTAATATATTATATTACGTTTATTCTTTATTTCTCTAATCCTTAAACTAGAAAAAGAATATTACTAGAGGATTATAATACCTCTAAGGTTAAGAATCACGCCGCCCTAAGGATATCGTAATATAAAAACTATAATAACTTAGCGGAATTACGAATATTATAATATAGGAACGCTTAGTATTATAGGAAGGAGATAACCTTTACTAGCTATAAGGATCTACTAGTTAATAAGGGAGATTCCCCTTCGCGCGGCCGGTATTTACTAGGGGTCTTTAAAGTAAGACGCCTTAGTAATATCCTTATAGCCGGCTTATATTATATTTAAGGGAGTTACTTACTAGTTTTATAATCTAAAAGTAATTAAGCTAAGGGACCGGCTTATAGCGGCGGCCGATAATATATAGCGTTAAGCTTTATACTAATAATAATATATAGCGTTAAGTTTACTACCTAAACTTTATCTATTATTTACGAAGTATAGATAACGGAGAGATATAATATATAGCTTAACGCGTACTATCTTAGAAAATTATACTAAAATTATTAAGAAATATATTAGATATCGGCATAATATTAACCTAAGTTTATTTATAAATTAGTAAAATAAAAGTATCTATTAGTCCTAAATTATATAAATCCTTAAAAGTAAAGAAATAATTTAATTTATAAGAGCTACTAAAGGAACCTAATTATACCTAAACTACCTACTTAATAAATATATATTCCTAACTATAAAAAGAAAAGCTACTAATATTAGAATATATATATTACTAGCTACTTAGGAATATAATACGTATTAAATACGCGTAGTATATATTATAAAGATAACTATCTCTATATAAATAAAGTAAGAGGTTAGGGATATATATAAAGAAAAGTTAAACTTAAGATAATACTAATCTAAGATTAGTATAATATTAATATAATATACGAAGTTAATATAGGAGGAGGATAGGGAGGTAGTTAATAGGAGGGGGAACGTATATATAATATACTTACTTTTTTATACTTTTAGAGAAAAAGATAAGTTATAAGTAAAGTTATTATTTAATCTTTTATAACTTTATTAGCTAGAGTATATTATGCGGTAGATATAATATTCCTATATATTATATAATTTAAATAAGTTACCCGAACCTTATTATTTAGGTTAATATAGTATATATATTCTAGGTTTAATTTATTAGTATCTCTGCTATAAGAAGTTTATAATACGACTCTAGCTACTTATTTAGCTTAGGAAGGATGCCTAACTAATAAAAAGCTTAAAAAAGAAGGAAAGGAAAGACCTTTTAAGGGAAGGAAGCCTTCCTTTTATAGTTTTCCTTCTCTAAAAAACTATCTAATTATATAAGCTAGCTAGAAAGCTATAGAATACTATAGAAGCTTTATATTATAAATATACTAGCGAATAGAATAGCTTTATCTTATTCTATTTACTTCTATTATATTCTTTACTTTAAAATTAAATTCCTACTTTAAAATTAATCTTTAATTTTAAATCTACTATATTTCTTAGCGAATAAAATAGCTTTGTTCTATTCTATTATATTTTATTAGCTTCTAAGCTAATAATAAATTATAATAAATAATTCTTTATTTGTGATAGCTAATATTTCTTTCCGTTTTTAACCGTCTCTAACCGTTCTTCTTATCTTAGGAATTTTATTCGTTATTCTTATCTTTATTATCTTATCTTATTATCCGGGTTTTAACCTTCCGAGGTTTAGCCGTAATTTAAATACTAAATACTAGTATTTTTACTTTATTATATTATTAAGCTATTTATATAATAAATACTGCTTATATAATAAAAATAGTACTTTTAACTAGTATTTATATTTTAAATTATTACACGTTCCCCTTTCTATAATTTATAATCTTATAAACTTTACTATAGAAGAATAATATAGGGTATAAATAATAGTTAGTTAGTTAATTAGTTATTTTTATTCTTATAAGAAAAGAAAGAGTATTTCGAAAAAACTTAATAAGGTAAAAATAATTAATTAAATTTG